>JAEUWR010000444.1:0-72190 GCA_018524895.1 Podaxis sp. C-F-101400 | reverse complement strand
CCCATGGAGTCGAGGTTGGTGTTTGTTGCGATTAGTCGGATCATCTTGGTGAATCTATCCACAATGACTAGGATTGCGTCTGCTCCATTGGACTCTGGGAGTGGTCCGATCATGTCGATGCTGATTTCATGCCATGGTCCTTCAGGTGTTTTAAGGGGGTGGAGTGGTGCTGCTTTCTTCTGTCGATTTGCCTTGTTTCTTTGGCAGCTGTTGCATCCTTGCACATAGTTCTTGATGTCCGTCTTCATCAATGGCCAGTAGTACGTTCTCTTGATGAGTTCTAGCATTCTGTGGGTTCCTGGGTGTCCGACATTGGGTGGTTCATGATGGTCCTTCAGGATTCTGCTTCATAGGTCCTTGTGGTTTGGCACATAGATTTTGCCGTCTCGATATGTGATTCCCTCTCTCTCCCATGTTCTATCCGTCTCTTCCTTTAGCCACTTGATGATTTGTGTCTCCTTCCTTCCTCCCTTGATGTCTTGTAGTAGGTTTTCATCCGTTTTGACTTCGAATAGACCTCATCCCAGTATGACTTCTTCTGCGATGGTTGTTTCTTGGTGCATTCGCCTCTGGAATAATGTGTCTTTGAGGATTGTGATCTCGTTGTTGTCCTTTGTCTCATTGAAGTGCATGATTCAGGAGAGGATGTCGGCTTTGGTGTTTGCCTTCCCTGGGATATGTTTCAGGGTGAAGTCGTATTCTTGCAGCTTCAGGTGCCATCTCATCTGCCTTGTGTTGACCCATTGGGGGGATCTGAAATATTCCAGGTTTTTGTGGTCGGTCCAGATTTCGAACTTCTCTTTTGCTTTGAGTAGGTATTGCCTCCACGTTTTTAGCACTTCGACGATTGCGAGTAGTTCCCTGTTGTAGATTTCATAGTTGCGCTCCACTGGTGATAGTGACCTGGATAGGAATGCAATGGGGTGCCATTTCCCTTCTTGCTCCTGAGATAGGACTCCTCCAATAGCGTATTTTGATGCATCAACCTTGACTCTGAATTTTCCGTTGTCTCGTGGTAGTGCCAGTACTGGTTCCTCCATGATGCATTGTTTCAGCTCTTCAAATGCTTTCTGCTGTGTTTCTCCCCATTCCCATGGCTGTCCTCCCTTTAACCTATGTAGTGGTCCTGTGATGTCACTGAATCCCTTGATAAATTGTCGGTAGAAGTTTGCGAATCCTAGGAAGCTCTCGATTTCTTTGACTGTGGTTGGTGTGGGCCAGTTCTTGACTGCTGCAATTTTTTCCTCTTCCATCTTGACTTTTCCGTCTCCAACTACCATCCCTAATATGGGTACTTCTGTCGTGTCAAACACACATTTCGACCGTTTGAAGTAGAGTTTGTGTCTGTCTGCGATTTCGAGGAACCGTATTGTTCGTTGCTCGAGTTCTTGCTGCGTTTTTCCTGAAATGACAAAGTTGTCCATGTAGTTGACCAGTACCCCTTCCTGTAGTAGTTGTCAGAATATGGTGTTCATCATTCTTTGGAATGTGCCTGGGGAGTTGCATAAGCTGAAAAACATGACTGTTGGCTCAAATAGCCCTTCATTCATTAAGAATGCCACTTTCCATTCATCTCCCTCCTTGATGCGTACGTTGTTGTATCCCCAAATGATGTCCAGTTTGTTGAAGTACTTCGCATCTTTTAGCTTATCGATGATTTCTCCAATTAGGAGTAATGGTGTCTTGTCCTTGATTGTGACACTGTTGAGCTTTTGGTAATCTTGTACCAATCATTTGGATCCGTCCTTTTTCGGAATGAAGAAACATGGCGATGCGTAGGGGGATTTCAATGGTCAGATGTGTCCTGATGTGAGGTTTTCTTCGATGAATTTGTGCAATTCCTCCTTCTCTTTGACTGTCATTGGGTAGACCTTCGCTGGTAGTTCTCATGGGCTTTCCTCAGTGAGATTGATTTCGTGGTCCCATTCTGTTCGGTCGGGTAGTCTGTCGAAGTTCTGCTTGTTGAATAAGTGCGTGTATTTCCTGATGTACTCTGGTAAGTCTGTCTCTTTTGTTTTGTCTGGTACCTTTTCTTCCTGTGCCTGTGTGTTGTTCCTCCTTAGCCTTGGTATGTCGATGGTCTCGTGTTTGATCTTGCATTCTGGTGGGCATCTTGTAAACCTGATTTGTCCATTATGCCAGTCGACTTCGGGGTTGTGTTCTGCTAGCCAGTCATGTCCTAAGAATATGTCCGCCGAGTCGATCTGTGAGACGACTGCCGCTAGCTGTTCCTTGTGTCCATTGATATCCATTTCGAGTTCCATATACTCCGTGATGTTCTGTTCCTTGTTTTGGGTTCCGTCTGCGTTGTAGACCTGGAAGGGGGTTTCTAATTTCTTCGTTGGTATCTCCTGTTCTTCGCCTGCTTTCCTTGCGATGCATGTGTGTGTGCATCCTGAGTCAACTAGCGTTGTGGGTCTCCATTGTTTGTTTCTTGGTGTTCCAACCTTTGGTTTCACAAAGAGTTCTCACACTCCACTTCTTCTCTGAGGAATGGTGTATGATTGTCGAGAAGAAGCTTTAGTTACAACGGCTCGAGAGTTCACGCTCACTCTGAGCCTTCAGAAAAACCCTGCTGCTCTGACCCTTCATTGTCTCCTGATTCATTCTCCATACTCCTAATGCATGCCTTTCTGGGTGCTCTGCAGTTCCTGGAGATATGCCCTTCTTTGCCACAATTATAGCATCTCCTCCCTCCTGGCTTCTTGCAGTCTCAGGTGATGTGCCCTATGGCATTGCATTTGAAGCATTGGGGTGGCACTCGGCTGGCGGGTGTGGTTTGTCTTCCTATCTCCATGGGTTGTCCCATGCCTCCGTATACAATGCCTGTTCCTGTGCGCTTTGTTCGGATCTCGATGGCTTCATATCCTATGCCGATGTTCAGGATGGCTTTCTTCCATTCATCATAAGTGTCGGGTGAGGCTTCCGTCGGGAATCCCAATATAGTCCTGATGATGTCAGCTCGTGCGTTCTTCTTGAGTAGGAATATCGCATGTTTGTCATCTGTCTTGGACCTCGTCTTCAATACATCGAATTTGATGAGGTAGTCTGCTGTGTGCTTGTTGCCTTGTCTGAATGTCTCGATTCTCCATTTGGCATCGCTCTGTTGCCCTTCATCTCTGAACGTTGCCTTGACTTCTCTTTTGAAGTCATCCCATACTAGTGTGTCATCACTGTTCTCCATTTGGCTGAGTTTCATGCTTGCAAATTGTCCTGCTGTTCCTCCTCTCATACGTGAGAGTACTGCTGTGGCCCTTCTGTCTGCTTCTTCGACTTGGTTGAACTTTATGAAAAAGTTCATTGACCTCCACCAGTTGTCAAATTTGCTCCTGTTTCCATTGAAAAATCCTGGGTCTGGGACTAGTGATTTTCCTCCCATCTGTTGTGTGGTTGCTGCTGTTTCTTCAGCCATATCGTTGTCAAGTTCTTCTTCGTCTGTGGGTTCTTCCAATTGTTCTTTGTCTGCTGATTCCTCTGGGTGTTCTTCTTTGGCTTCCGGTTGTTCTTCAAGTTCTGACTCAGTAGTCTCTTCGTTGTCTGTGTGTTCACTTGCTGTTACGTCTGAAAATTCCACCACTGAAGGCTCTCTGGTTTCTCCTAGGCTGTACAGTGCTGGTGTTCCTTCTCGACTGTTCCAAATGTTGCTTCTGCTCATGCACTGAGCTACGCTCCTAGTTGAGCTCTGATATCATGCCTGGTTGCGCCTTGGTGTACGCCCCTAGTTGGGCCTCTCCTGTTGCAAGGTGAGTTGGTGACACTTTACCAAATGTTACGACCTTTGTATGAACTCAGGTTGCAACTAAGGCAAAGGCTTGAGGATGAGCAAAGGGGAAAGAACTAGTTGGTAAAGCGTAAGGAATACAAGCATAGTATCTAGGGTTTATATAGAGTTTAGGGGAAGACTAAGAATAGGTGAAACAAGGGAGCCGGGTAAGTGGATGACCAAGGTAAACTGTAGCAAGGGATGAAACGGCAGGTGAAACAGTGTGCTGAGTAACTAGGATCTAATAATAGCTGAGACTGTAACAAAAAGGTTCTCTTGTATAATATTAAAGGGACAGATAACCCTGCAGATTTATTACTAAGAATCTCAACTTACAGAAGTTCAATAACTTCTTGCCTGCTTTAGGCATTGAATTCTTTGAATCCTAATGCTCTGACATTTTCAAGTGAGGAGGAGTGTTGAGGAATTAATCAGCATTATGCTTATGCATATACTTGCTATTGGCAGAACATGCTGAATCCTCAACATGTATGCTCTGCAATGACAGAGCAAAGTAATTTTTGGGCTATTCTATAGCTTTGTGCTATATTTAGATTGATCCATTTCTATATTAATACTCTTGCACTTGTGTAGACATACAGCTTGTGGTAGTATTAGTGACATCCTCATGTTATATTGTAGGATTACACATTGTAGAAATATTCTATGCTTCTAATGACTCCTGTGCCAGATAGTAGAGTCATGTTCTTATTTTTATGAACATTCATATGATCATTACATGCTTTTTACTTGCACTATACATGTGTATGCCTTATGTTTCTTTCTAATGCATGTATCATACCCTATGCCCAGTTCTAGTCATAGCTACAGTATTTAAACCATCCTGTAGTAGTGTACTTCACTGGAGTTTTACATTCCTCATCTCAACTAGCTCTACTAAGCTTTCCAACATTCCTTGCTACTTTCAACACAGTAATATCTTTGAAGGCTCACCTCAAGATTGTCCTTTCCTGGTCTTACAGAATTACATTCCTGTTTGCCTCACCTCAGATTGTGAGTAACTGGTTTACTCTCCACTGATGCTATGCTTGTGTAGTAGCAACATCATTCTTCCCTCATCAGGAGCAAGTTGATGTTTCTCAGAGGTCCAGCATTCCTGACTCTTGTCACCTGGTGTGCAACTAGACCATCATGCCCAGGGTGGATTAAGGGTATAATCATACCAATGTTTTAGAAGGAGACTGAACCAGGACCTCACTAAGACTGGGAAAGAGTCCAATGACAAGATGGGAAGACATTGTGTCAAATGTTTGGGTGGTTTGTATTGCCTGCAATGACTAATACATCATGCATTATGGTCCAGCCTTGCTTCAGTAGAGCATTGCTATATCTGGGCACTTGGGAAGATGAGTATTGAAAGAGACTGCTTGGCTGTTATGAACCCTCCCAGTGGCCACTGAAGGAAGGTCATCTACCATGCATTAGTCCATGAGCTTGGACTCCCCAATGCCTCTCAACACACTACTCAAGACACTGGCACCACCAGTGATGAATCAACTTACTACTGCAATGAAGCTTTTACCAACTGTCACCTTCCTGGACATGTGTCTCTATTCTCTGAAGACTGGCCAACCCCAGGACCACTATTCTATTCCACTAATCATATGATGACTGAGATACTGCATATTGCCTGGGAGAACACTTCCTTCACCCATGTCTTCAATCTTGAAGGGTTATATGTCCAGACTATTCACAACAACTTTGACTCTGCCTGGGCCCACAGCTGGAGGATGATCCCCTATGCTGGAGAGCCTATTGTATTCCTCCATCCTTACATAATGTACCCACCCAAAGTTGTTCCTCATATAATCAAGTACAAAGTTGCCCATGGACTCTACTTCTGGGAAGTAGAAGTCTACCATGCTGATCCTAACTCTGACAAGCCCCTGGCCATTCCTCCCTGACAAATCCAGCTTCCGCCCCTCTACAGCATCAGCTCCAATGTCCCTGGCATCAACAAGTCAAACCCAGAAAAACCTGCCAATGATCCACCACCATATCCACCTCCATACATCACTACAGCTGACTTGTCATCCTCATCATTGTCATCACCACACCACAGCATGCTAGTCGTCCATGAGTCAGAGGAGTCTGACTCACCTCTCATGGGAAACTTCACCATTCCCAGTTCTGCCTCATCTTCCAACTTGTATTCCTCTGATTCTTCTAATGGATGCCTCCATCCTGCTATGGACTTGTAGTCTCCTATCAGATCATTCACAAATAGTTTCCTTTCTCTTTTGTATGGCCTGTCCATCTCCTACCTCATCTCCCTCTGTACCTATTCTTGGACTTGATCTATTTCCCATAGTTAGTTCTATTCTTATCTCTCTCTGCTCTGTAGCTATGACTTCTATTGACTCTCAGACTTGCAGCACTACTTTGTCATAGTTACTCTTTTAAGACATTAGAAGTAGAGCTTAAATAGCCACTCATGTACTGGAAGCACAAGCTTCCTATATTCTCAAATCTAGAGTTATCCTCTTCATAAGTTTGTGATTGACATTAGTTAACAATCAGTGTGGTAGTAAACTTTCTATTGGTCATATCCTTGACTGATAGGAGTTCAACCTCTGAGTGTACTTAACTGGACACTTGCCTCACCACCTTCTTATTGTTATCCTTCTTGCTAGATCCTAGTGCCTCTGTGAACCATCTAGTGAGATAGCCACCTCCTAGCTTAAGCATAGGTGACTAGTGATAAGGACCATCCTAACATTGGCTGTATCTACTATCACCAACTGAGGTGTTAATGATTTGTTGAATTCTGGGTAAGGTTGGAAATGAACAAGGGGCAGATTTCGGGCTCCTTGACTTGAAAATCATTCAAAGACAATGTTCAAGGGAGAGGTACTGACATAGATGACAATGCCCTACACATCTGCCCTAAGGCCTAAGGCTTGAGTCTGAAGGTCTGAAGGCTTGGGCTCTGACTTGTATGGTTATGCTCTATCTCCTTCACCCATCAACAACTTGTTGATAAATTCACCAATATTAGAATATAGTCCAGATGCATTATTAGTAGTAGTAATAATAGGATCAAGTACAGCTTTCTTTGCAGGTACTTGTGGTTTATTAGGTAATGATTTAAACAAATAATTGCTTTCAGTACTATATCACAATTAGGATATATGATGATGGATATTGGTTTAAGTCAATACAATGTTGCTTTAATGCATACTTTAAATCATGCTTTCTTTAAAGCTTTATTATTCTTAGGTGCTGGTGCTGTAATACATTCATTCCAAGATCAACAAGGTATTAGAAGAATGGGTGGATTAATTAAATTCTTACTATTTACATATTCTACTATGTTAGCTGGTTCTTTAAGTTTATTAGCTACACCTTTCTTAACTGGATTCTATGGTAGAGATTTAATCTTGGAATTAGCATATGGACAATATAGTTTTAGTGGTATGTATGCTTATACTTTAGGATCTATTATAGCTGGTATTACAGCTTTCTATAGTTTTAGATTAATAAGTGTAGTTTTCTTAGGTACAGCTAATGGTCCAAAACAATTCACATGAAACTAATTTACCTGTTATTATTCCTCTATTTATCTTAAGCTGTTTTTAGTATTTTCTTTGGTTTTGTAGCTAGTGATTTATTTGTAGGTGTAGGTTCAGATTTTTTCAGTAACTCTTTATTCATTAGACTGAATAATAATCCTTCAATTGGAGCTGAATTCTCTTTAAGTCCTATTATTAAATTATTACCAGCTATACTTAGTTTATTAGGTGCTTCTGGTGCTCTTTGTTTATACCATTTACAACCTAGATTCTTAAATAGTTTAGTTGATAATTCTTTAGGAAGTAAATTATATGATTTCTTAAATGGTAAGGGTAGGCAATGATCCAGAGTAAACACCTTTTCAACAAATACTGAAGCAAGACAGACACCTCCGGGATTACTTCTTGGGAAATAGAATCCATCTTTTTTCTATAAACTTAATACCCAAGATGAACCATACACACGTGTTCCAGCTTAAGATATAAAGATACAACTACGTCACTGTCCTTCCATTATGCACTCTCTTCAAGTTCAATATCAACAAGCTCCTTCCCTTCCTCAACCATCTCTCCATTCTTACATCCAATAACTCTAACGACACCCTTCCCACTAGCCCTTAATACTGTCTCAGTTTTCATACTCTCCAACACGACCACTGCTTGTCCCTTCTCAACTGTATCTCCCACTTTCACCTTCACCTCTACCACGAGACTAGGCATGGGTGCACGCAAGCCGCCTTTAGCTTTCGCTGCTGCAGCGCTGAGGACATCACCACCCAATGAGAGAAGCCAATTAGGAGAAGGTAGGACAAGGGTGGTCTTCGTGCCGTTGGAGAAGATGTGCAGACGTTCTGTTGTATTGGGAGAATGGGATGCTGGGATGCCTGGAGGTGGTAACTGAGGCACAATCGTTGTCTTCGTAAGTGCAGAGTTGATGGCCGTGCTTATGCTCGTCGAAGAATTAAGATGAGCTGGGACTGCGGGATACGTCACCGTGTTTCCGCTTGACGTTGTTACCATAACATCATAATGGCCGGACTTCATTGGTGTGGGAGAGACGCGAACTGTCATGGGGTCCTGCGATGTTTCAGTCTGGAAGGTGATCAACCGTTCATGCACATCGCCGCCGAAGCGCCGCGATGAGAGGGACTGCCAGGGTGAGTTTGGCACGGACGTCGATGGTGGAGGTTGGTCACGGAGGGCCACGTAAAGAGCTGCTTGAGCCAGGAGTTCCGGTTTGGGTTCCTGAATCGGCGGGAATAGTTCGTTAAAGTGTTTCTACAGGCCAAGTTAATCGAGGCGTTCCCGGAAACCAATGCCGAGTACCTACGTTAATGAACCCAGTCTCGACTTCCTCAGCAATAAATGCTTCGTTTCCAGCCAAAGTCCTTAAGAATTCCACGTTAGTGGAAACACCAACGACATGATACTCATCCAAGGCCTTTCTTAGCATCCTCAGCGCCTCTGTGCGATCACGCCCATGTACAACGACCTTCGCAATCATTGGGTCATAGAACACGCCAATCTGTGCTCCTTGCGTAAAGCCCTGCTCAATTCTCAACGATGGGGCAATATCGTGTCCTGGCACATCAGTTGAAGGTGAAAGCGCGGAAAGTGGCGGTGAGGATGCCGTCGTTTGGACAGGTGGAAATGGAGTGGCGAATGTGGTTGTGGGTTCAGGTGTCGATAGGTATAGTAGAGAACCTGAATCGGGGAGGAAGTTGTTACGTGGGTTCTCAGCGTATATGCGGGCTTCGAAAGCGTGCCCGACGAGTGGAATCTCGGCTTGCTCCAGTCGGAGGGGGTTGCCTGCCGCCACCTCTAATTGCCATTCCACGAGGTCGAGGCCAGTGACCATCTCGGTTACCGGATGTTCAACTTGTAGGCGGGTATTCCTGTTGAATTTGGTGTTAAAGCCGTTGCCTAGACCCTCGAGAGGGAGTGAACGCACATTTCCATGAAATAGAATTTCTGGGTATCATTATCAAAGATGAATTCGACCGTGCCAGCCCCAACGTAGTTGACTGCTCTGGCTGCCGCGACGGCCTTTGCGCTCAGGTCGGCACGAATCTCTGGCGCGAGACCTGGTGCGGGTGCCTGTAACATCGATTCAGTCATCGGGACGTGGTTCCTAAGACTCGAGTTGCGCCGCACCTCTTCGATGATCTTCTGATTCCGTCTCTGGACTGAGCAGTCTCGTTCCCATAGACTGACTACACCGCCCATGGTATCAGCGAACACTTGCACTTCGACGTGTCTTGGACGCTCGATGAACTTCTCGACTAATACAGTATCGTTTCCAAATGCTTTCAGCGATTCTCGCTTCGCAGACGAAAGGGCCTCGTAGAAAGCCTCCTGGGTTGGAGTTGTTACCGTTCGCATGCCCTTACCACCACCACCATGAATTGCCTTGATCAGAACAGGGAAACCTAAGGCATTTCAGTGATAGCTGTGCAAAGTCAGAGGCAACTTACCGATCTCCTGAGCTTTCTTGTAGAGGAATGCAGGGTCTTGGTTTTCTCCGTGGTACCCAGGAACACATGGGACACCAGCATCTGAACAGGATAAGTAGGATAAAACCAGCGACAAGCAAAAGACATACTAGACATGATATTCTTGGATTCACTCTTGGACCCCATGCTAACAATCGCGCTCGCAGGAGGGCCAATGAAAACAATACCTTCCGCAGCTAGCTTTTCGGCAAAAGTAGCATTTTCACTCAGGAACCCATACCCTGGGTGAACGGCCTGGACGACCAAGGTGAGTGCTTGCGAGGGAAGCATACGAATAAGGGCCGTACCTGTGCACCACTTCGATGACAGACTTCAATGATTTTGTCCATCCGCAACTGCACCCGGTGAGTGAGTTTCATGCCTAACCAGCAGTGAAAGCTCCACTCACATAACTCTCTGCGGACGGAGCTGGTCCGACGCAATATGCCTCGTCTGCCTGCACCAACATTAGTCGAAGAATCCAGTGGCCGAGAGAGACACGTACAAGTTTAACATGCAGCGAGTCCTTATCTACTTCACTGTAGATGGCAACGGTCTTGATTCCGAGTTTCTTAGCGGTCCGAATGACACGACACGCGATCTCTCCACTGCAATACACAGTTCAGGGAATGCTGTTGGCTCGGATGCGGCGACGTACCGGTTCGCAATGAGGATCTTGTTGAAGTGTGGTTTCCTCGCAGGGGTAAGGTCTGTTCAATACGGAATAGTCGGGATACGGAGCATCTGTGGGTGCAGGACAACTCACTGTGAGCTTCGGAAGCACACCCTCGATGGGTAAGGCCCCTATTCCCCCCAGATAGCGTATCCATATTCCTGACCTTCAGCACAGAATTCCGGGGCCTTAGGGGCATCGGGCAGTCGACCGATGTCGTTATTGGGCGTGTCGGGGTGCTCCGCCCACTTGCAGCCGCGGAAATGCGATTAAGAGCACTGGGTAAATGCCGTGCAGCAGAGATGGAGCGTTTCGTATGTATCATGGCTGAGGTATATCGACGTTCTTTGGCCTAACGCGGTGGTTACTGGCGATATCGGGATAAATTTGCAGAAGATATGTTGTCCGGGAGGAACTAGGATATATAGGTGATTAACCGACATCATCCACGGTCGACGTTCCCAAGATCCGGAAACACGTGACCGGGTACCGGACATCATGTGGGCGCTTGCTTGGTAGCGGTGTATCTGTGCCCGCATTTATGTTCGACTGATACAGTACCAAGAAGATCCTAATTCCTTTCAAGCACCAGCGACTACATATTACAGGCTACCTAGTTGATCTTGATAACAAGCTTCTCTCCGCTGACTTTGTTATTCCTGAACAACTCCAATGCTTGCTCGACTCTTTGCTGAAGACTGCCCTGGTCCATGAGACGAAGTCGTGTGGGCTGGATCAACCCCTTCTCAAGTAGTTCTGGTAAAATTACTGGCATCAACTTCTCCTTCAAGACTTGGTCCTATAATCCGGTCAGCATCAACAACTCTCCAAGCGATAACCAAAACCACCCACGGTCTGATAGAAGAACGTCCTCACGCCGATGACGTTGGTCCCCTTCTGGAATGGATTCAACTTCTCTGGCAATGGGAAATCCAGAATCAAATCGTCTTCCACCCTATTATTCAGCGTGGTCCCCTCCTTCACCGGCAGCAATAGCGCCACACTTCCTGTTGGACTCAAAACCTTAACAATAATATCCATGGTGCTCTGGGCGGAAATACAATCAACCGCCAAGGTGAGTTTCCCAGGTCCTCCTGCAGCCTTGTTGATATCATCGACGAGTGTAGGGCTGTTATAGTCGAAGAGGTCTGTAGCGCCGAGAGTGCGCAGGTAGTCATGGTGTTTAGACGAGGCCGTCGCAAAGATCTTGGTGTATCGAGCGAGGTGGAGGAGACGGACCATATATTGGCCTGCGGTTGAGCCTGCGCCATAGATCAGGATAGGAGTGTTGGCGAGGGGCGGGTTGACCGAGGCGGGGAAGCTTGTTGGTATAGGGAGGGAGAGCTGGTTAAAGAGGGTGTAAAAGGCGCAAACGAAGTTGTCTGGGATAGTTGCCACAGCCTCGAAAGAAAGATTGTCCGGCATCTTCGAGGGCTTTTAGTCTTAAGTCGTCTGTGGCCATTGTACGCAGGCATACCTTCGCGCATACACTCCTTGGTTGCACAGAATATTCTTGAACACCCTTTTGTCGAGACGGCCCAAATGCAAACGCCGTGACCTAGGGAACTTCCATGAGCACAAGTGATGCCTTGTCTACTAGACACTTCAACACACCCGATCACCAGCCTTCAGGTCCTTGACACCACTACCAACCTTCACGACAGTACCAGCAGCTGTGAATCCCAGGGTGAGGGGGTATGAGCTGACTAAGAAGCCCCTATCCACGATATACGCGTCGGGCGGGATCATCGCGGCATATTCGACCTTGAGCAGAATCTCCTCGGTGCCAGGCTCTTCAGTCGGCACCTGTATAGTATCAATGACACCTTTGGCGGTCGTGGCGATAGCAGTGTGGGTGGACATGTTTTTGAAGCTTGAGAGAGGCGGAGAAGAGATGATGTCATTTTTGTCTCCATGACGGTCAATTTATACCTTTGGGGGTGTTGCATATGTTTTCGGAAGGGGTGATTAGTGAGCTTGAAAGATCGAGACATCGACCCTGCTCTCTAGGCGCTGATTACAATCGTTGTCAGCATGATACCGCCGACGACTCCATTACTCATGTTTTCGAAAGTGGTACCGAGGCCATCTGATACGACCGGCTTCATCAAGCAGAATGGGGCGGAGGTGATGCGCAACCCGGACAGATATTTTAGTCAGTAACAGACCGAGTCCTACGCAGCGTCATTTATGGGTATCACGGTCCAGTTTCTACTATATGGCTTTGAGAACCATCTCTCTGTCTAAATGGACCACGGGCTATGTCGTATCTTCACCAACCGCATTCAAGCTGGGGATATGATCTTGAATGAGCCTGGGATGATGGATTGATAATCGTGTCCCAAACCCTCCCGTAGGAAAGCTATTTTTAGTGCCCGGAACTGGAAATGATGTCTACCATCAATTTCTTGGATAATAGACCAAGACTCCAGCGGCTGCTGCTGAAGCGCCGGGGAGCATCGTGTACTTGAGATGGCCAACTTGGCTTTTGCATAAACAGGATTTTATGCTGATATGCGAGAGCTTGGGCAGACAAAGATACGAATACCACCTGTATTGCTGAGCCACTCACCGGTTGTCGATGCAAGGCTAGATAACGTATGATTGTTGGGATGTCCATTCATACCAAGTCGAACACTCATATATTGATGATGGCGATAACTTATACAAGGCAGGACACTTGGAGCGTAGGCTACCACAGGGAAGTCGAGCGACAAAAAGTAGACTTGATAACCCCTGATGACCCCTAACCGAATCGAACGGTTCTCTCGCGGCATCAGGAGAAAGGCGTACAATCACCGCATTGACAGCAATCGTACACGATCCTCTGTAGATGTCACACGCTTTACCACTAAGCTAAGGGACCATGTTATCAAGAAGGTGTTCTTGCAATGTGAGTATATCGTGGGAGAGGGAATGGTCAGGGTCTGATGCCGGGAACTGGCCAATCGTAAGCAAATGACGCGACTCAGTAGCGGTGTAAACTCGTACCTCGAACTCCGCCCACCATCACTTCTTTTCGTCGTTGTCCCCTATACCTACTAATGCTGAACGACAATGACCCTTCTATAACTGTTTCTTTTATACTGGCTGTGGTTGGAGTGATATGGTACAAGGTCCTGTGGATACTTGGGCTTCTGGGTTGTGTTGCAGGGTAAGTCGAACCCTTCCCTTTGGAGCAGCAAGCTGACGAGACACATCATCAATCAATCACTGAAAATACACACCTACGTCGTCCCACGTGTATAGGAGACGTCGCTATCGTCTACGGCCGCGTTCCCCTCTTGCAAGTGCACCACCTAATACAGTACCTGGAGTATCTATACTGCGACCTTTGAAAGGTCTCGACACGAACCTTTACGAAAATTTGGAGTCAACTTTCACGCAAGAATACCCTAATTACGAAGTCATCTTCTCGGTCGCGGACGAGAATGATCAGGCGCTAAGCGTTGTTAGAGAACTGATCGCCAAGTACCCGGATGTCAAGGCGGAAATCATCGTTGGTGAGGTGTATCTATCTCCTACCTTCGATTTCTGCGCTCATTTTCGCGTCGGGTATCCTAGGCGAAGAAGTCGTGGGCGTCAATCCGAAAGTGAACAACCTTGTTCGTTCGTACCGTAAAGCCGCCCACGATATTCTATGGGTCCTCGATTCAAACGTCATGGTCGATCCAGGGACCCTCGCCCGTTCCGTCGATATCCTCATCAACCCCCCACCCTCCAGATCCAAGAAATCCCAGAAACGAATAGCTCTAGTGCATCACGTTCCTCTTGCTTTTGTCAACGAGCCACAATTAGGTTCCCAGATTGAGGAAGCATTCCTGAATACGAACCACGCCAAGATGTATATCGCTATCAATACTGTCGCACTCGAGTCCTGTGTCGTCGGCAAATCAAACTTGTACCGGCGTTCAGATATTGACAAGCTCAATGCGACATTGAAGCCCCACGTACCACCACCATCATCGGCCGGGCCGTCTTCATCTGCACCTGCAGCAGCGTCGTCTTCTCGAACCGATCGTGATCGGGGACTGAAAGTTTTCGGAAAGTTCCTAGCAGAGGACAACATGATCGCCAGCGCGCTTTGGCATGAACTCGACGTCCGACACGACCTTTCATGCGACGTTGCAAGAAATGCGATTGGCAATATGACACTTTCCGATTATATCTGGCGACGAGTGCGATGGATCCGCGTGCGGAAGCATATGGTGTTCGTTGCAACTCTCCTCGAACCATTCACGGAATGTATTATGCTTTCAGTTATTGCGAGTTGGAGTTTCCGCAGATTGCTAGGGATTCCTATCTGGCTGACGCTGTTAATCCATTATCCCCTTTGGATTATGATTGATCTGGACGTTTATGAATCACTTGCTGGACATCCGTTGCCACTGTCTCGGCTGTGGCAGTTCCTGGGAGCCTGGGCTCTTAGAGAGCTGTTAGCGTTTCCCATATGGTGTATGGCTATCTTGGGCGACGAGGTTGTGTGGAGGGGAAAGAAGTACCGCGTGATGCAGAATGGAGAAGTCGAGCATGCGACAGGAGGAGGATATCTCAGTTCATTGCTAAGACGACTACGAGGACGAAGGAGAAAGGACCACTATGAACGACTTGATAACCCAGTAGACATATAGAACGTGTGTTAACTATCTATCGTGCGTAATATAAGTTGATACAACTGTCCAGCATAAGAAAATTTCAAGTCCGGATCATACAGGCTAAAACCGCGGAACGAATGACAGGTGTGTGTATTAGGGGTGAGATCGTGTGAGTCTAAAGTATATACCGACTAGATGGAATGGAGTACGCTACGGGAATAATTAATGCCAGTCATATGGCTTTTAGAGATTATAAGGATACGGAAGATAAGAATAAGGAACGTAGCGAGCGTCATGAACGTCCATCGTAATTGGAACTGGTGTCCGAGAGAGCCCTTGCTTGCGATTGTGAATTGCATAAAACACGGTAGTGGTGGATCATAACGATCTCCTCGAACCACTCGTCCGACCAGTCTTCGCAGGTGGAAGATATGGGACGGACGCGATATTTTTCCCCGCTTGACGAAACAACAGTAGTCTCTTCACCTGTGCCGCGCTTTTGGCGCTCGTTGGAAAACCAATTCTTAACCTGCTTCAATGATCTGTCGAGAGAGAGATGAAGTCGGATTGATATAGCGTTAAGCCCGTAATGAATGAAAGCACATACCTATGGATGATAATCGCCAGTATGGCCATCCAAGGCTCGGTTGGGTACATTGTGATTTCCTCATAGACCATTCTGAGGACGAGTAGTTGTCTCTCGTTGGCTGGAGAGTTGTCGAGGGAATTGATCTTTTTGGCCTTTTCGAGCATCTGTGCCCTCTTGTTACGAAGCTCTTGTTTCCTGGAGAGCTCGACAGTGGAGGGCACACTGGCGCCGCGATGATGCTTCTTCTTATTGCTGGACCTGGTCGTCCGTCCGGAATTGGCAGAGGACGAAGACGAGGACGAAGATGAAGATGAAGATGAAGAAGCAGAGGCAGAAGATATCGACTCCTCCGCCGGCGCTTGTGATGAGACGCAGTGTTTGGGGGGAGTTTTCGGGTCCGTGGGACAGGAGGCGGGTTTTGAGCTGAGATGAAGATTGGGGAGGTCATGCAAGATGGGCGGGTCTGGGTTGCAGAGTCGCTGGATGCGGATGTCTGCAGATGAGTGGTGTGTGCGATTGTCGTGGTAGTCGGCAAATTTTGAGCGTGCAGAGTCGTCTGTAGCGATGAGGGCGAGGGTATGTAGGGCTCCTCGTCGGGAAGGGAGGGTCATGATGAAGTGCATACAGGCAAATAGGGAATAGAAGAAGGAGTGTGAGCGACTAGCGCGTCGTTAAAAGAAATGAGAGTAAGATGGAGTCGCTGGGACCTGGAATTAGGAATTGTTGGTATGAGTAGTTATAAAGGATCAGCGTATGTGCGGCGACAACTCGCATCACTCTCCTTGTTCTCTGCGGCACTTGCCGTTATTGTTTTTGGCGGATGCTTGTACTTTGCTCTCGTCTCCAAAGTAACCTTTATTATTGCTCTCCTCTTCTCTACTCCTACCACACCTTGAGGCCTGAGGCCTTACACCTCGTACCCATCAGTTTTTGTCCAATTTATTATCCATTTCCGTATCAAGTACTCAAGTAGTCAGGGCTGCGACTTCTTCCCCTTTTCTGGCAGTCCCTCATCCTCCCATATCATATCCCTAGCAACTTTGTCTCTGTTCCGTCTATAACTGTTCCGGTTCAGAGCCACAACCGACGGCGGCCAGCTCAGTTGCTACCACTAGCACATTCACATCCCGATCACTGTTCGTTGCAGTCGGCTCATCAGCACCGCACTGTATGATCAGCCTCTCTCCCTTGTTCCATTACCTGAATGGCCGACATTAAGCAAAGCATCATTTCATCCGTCTTTTCTAGGCGCAATGCCACTGGAAACCTTGAAGAGACATACGTTTCACATATCAAGATCTTGGAGGACGCGGGGCCGGAAGGAAGAAAGGCCCGGTATATCTTGCTTTCCCGTATGTGCGACTGAGATACTAGGTGCAGCGACGTGTCGAAGTGACACCTGTTCCATTTCTTTGCAGAGGCAAACAACGGGAGTGGGTTCATCCACAAGTCCAAGTTGAACAACAACGGTTCGTTTTCCGTTGGCAAGACGTGGAGACTTGTTGAGCTTCGTGGCCTACAAGTTGTCGGAGTGAGTAGGCTGCGGGGACGAGCTTAGTGTATTTCTGATGTTCATACCAGCCACTCACGTTCAACATCACCCTTTCGAGAACCTACAAATGGCAAACGGAGTCTGCAGTCGACCAAACCAACTTCCTGATTGCCCTTATACGTCTGTTCCGGCAAGTCACAGGGGGTGCTACACAGTTACATCTTGAAGGCATAGCGGATCTAGACGGAACCGAAAGTCTGTGCTCTCCACCTCAATCAGTTCTCGAGACTAACTTGACTTCTAGCTTCCAATCAACCCCCCTCCCCAACAGTCCCCACTGTCGAATCTAACCGATCGCAACGCAATCTACGACCCACCACACCCCAGAAGGAACCAGTTCCTCGTGTCCCATCGCCCCTTACGAATCGAAATGGAGCTGCACCACCGCGCGCTGGGTCTCCAGCAAATTCCAATCGAGAATTCTCTTCGTCTGTTCGTTCACGAGACACTCCACTCAGAGTACCACCAGCTGGATCCCGACAACGGAAGGACTCAGATGAGTCGTATGGTGCCTTCCCGCTGCCAAGGCGACGACCCTCAGTCGTGCAGCAGCAGCAACCAGTGCCTGCGATTAGTTTACCTTCCTCCGGGACTCCTTTGAAGGGGTATGATACTGGTGGTGAGGGTGATGGGTCGAATGCGAGTGTGAATACAAATGCTGGCCGGTCAAGGAAGGACTCGTATCAGTCGAATAAAGCGCGTCCTCAAGCAGATGCAAGTCCGAGTGGACCTCCGACCAATACACTTACGCCCGCTGCACGGTCGCGTAATGCTTCGCCTGATCCTACGGCTCCGCGGTCACGCAAACCGTCAGCAACGAAGGAAATTGGGCTTACGTCGCGCAAGGACCCAAACGCTCGAGTATCGTATTTTGACCCTGCGAACCAGCAGACGCTTGACCGACTGATTGCAGCTGGAACCAGAGGTGTGGATGTTGGTATCAATGGACATTTGGATGTGGATGGAGGGGATGAGGTTGAGAGTGCGCAGGATACACTTGCGAGTGTTGAGGAGATGATTGAGGGGTATGAGTGGGCGAGTGATGATGTTATTGGAAGGAAGATGGCGAGGGGTGCGGCGGATATGATTGAGGCTAGGTTGTTGGACGAGTTGACCGCTTTGGAGAAGGTGCGGATGTTTTTTGCAGGCGTGGTCGGCGGATAGTGGATCTGATTTTGTTATAGGCGAATATTCATTCATTTTTGGAGTCGGATGATAGGATTGGGTTGGTTATGAAGTTCATGGACGATGCGTTGGCGGAACTTGATAGTTTGGACGGACTGATATCGTCTTACAAGATTCACCTCAACGTATGTGCTTGCCACTCTTCGAAACAATATCTTCTAATAATGGTTTCAGGCTGTTAACGATGATATATCCTACATTCAATCCCAAAACAGAGGTCTCCAGGTCCAGACGCAGAATCAGCGTGCTCTGATGAACGAAATCCAAAACCTTCTAGTGAGTTACTTGCCTCATGCCGGGATTAGATTTAACCTCATATGCAATAGCAAACTGTACATGTTGATTCTGATGCGCTCATCACACTTACACAAGAGTCACTGGAGAAATCACAAAGCATATCCCGTCTGGAACAAGCTGTGGCGGAGTTGTACAAAGCATTGCAAGCGGGTAGAGACACGGGTGGGTTCACTCAACTTCTCTGCATTTCATCGGGTATCTGATGTTGATCGACTATCGCATAGATATGGCGGCTACCATGGAGCGACTCCAAGAATACCGCACGCACAACTCTCAATTTTGCAAGCGCATGCACGACTTTTTAACGATCATGTTTACTGCTCAGGTAGTTATCGCCACCCCTCGCATCATATTTCATAGAATCCCGAGCTGATTATTTTTAGTCAAAGTTGCTGTTAGGTGAGACTAATGGGCTGACGAAGCCTGGTCGTGGAGGAAAGCCTGTGATCATACCACATCAAGATATCGAGGAGTATTTGGGGAGATACTGTGGGCTAATGCTGTATCTCAAGGAGATGGATGAGACTATTTATGGACGGTTGTGTGCTGTGAGTGTCTTGTTTCTCGTTTTTGGTTTAGTTGCTGATGGTGATGACCGGCTAACTCGGTATGATCTGGTTTCAGGCGTATTTTTCTGCTGCAAGCGACCTACACAGTACACAAATCAAGGCGCTGCTGAGTACGTATCTCGGGTATGTCAAGAGGGCGTCAGAGGACGAAGGAGATCATGGCAAGTTATTCGTTCACCAGACATGACCTCGTCATCCTGACGCACCGTTGTCATAGTCTTCAGTTCAATACCAACTTCACCTGCAAGCAAAGCCTCCTCAGGCATACGTCGCGCAGGCACCCTTATCCGTTCACCCATGGAATCCCGCAACCGCGAAAAAGACAAATCTAGCGCTGCCAATTCATCCTTCACTGGCTCTTCAGGTGATGGCGACATGCGTGTAGCAGAAGTCTTCGCTCTCGTCCTAGACCAAATAATTCCCCTCATATACCAAGAGAATTTCTTCATGACGGACTTTTTGCAGATCAACTCGTTGAATCATGATTCCGCATTGACTTTCGCGAATTATATGGGATTGAATCATTATTTTAGGAGGCAAGCTGCGAGGTCGAATAGTTTGAGCTCGACGACGGTGAAACTTGTACGGGGTGCGATGGACTTGATTTTTGGGTTTTTGCCGGCGGAGGTTAAGAGTTGGGTTGAGAAGGCTTTGGAGAGGGACCCGATGTGAGTGGTTTTGGTTTGGGGTTCTCCGGTTTTTTGTGGGCTTGGATTGACGAGGTTTTATGTAGTGAGATTGTTGGTGTGCTTGCGACGCTGGAGAAGTTTATGGCGGACGCGGATGAGAAAGGGAACCAGTTCTTGATTGGTTTCTTGAACAAACAACACACCCGTCTCAAGGGCGTGTTCGACCGTCACATCGTATGTCCCTTTTCCACTATCTTTTGTTCCATTCCCTCGGTAACCCTCGTGCAACAGAATGACCAACTGAAGTCTATTGAGCAAACCAAACTCACAGCCAAGAAACGTAAAGGCGTTGTGCCCTTTATTAAACACTTCCCGAACTATATCCACCGTGTCGAGGACCAGCTCATTGCTATTGGTGCTGACGGGTTGGGATTAGAAGTGCGACAAAGTGTGGATGCGGCGTATGACAAGATCGTGACCGCGATGTTTGAGAGTTTGAAAGCTATGGCCAAGATGGATGGGGACGAGGAGGATAAAGGACAGCTGAATTATCATGTTGTTATTATTGGTGAGTGGTATTGTCCGGTCTCTACTCTGAATGGGGAAAGACTCACGGTGCAATTTATCCTTCTTTGTAGAGAATATGCATTACTTCGTTTCGGAAACGGCAAAGTTGGAGGTTGGTTCTGTGGGCAGTTTCACGAGAAAGGCAAGGGCGTTGTACGATGAAAATCTCAACGCATATGTGAAGATCATGTTCAGACGCCCTTTCGGAAAAATCATCGTAAGCCTTCTCGTTCCTTGTTTTCCATTTACTGCGGCCAACGCGGATTACAGGACTACTTCGAGGGCCTTGACCGTCTCTTGCGAACACTTGCCTCTCCGACGGACATCGCGACAAACCCAACCTACAGCAAAAATGCTCTTCGGAAGATCACTCGAGAGTATACAATTAAAGATCTCAAGAAAAACGTTGATGCATTATACAAACTCGTGCAGAAGCACTTTATTGATTCATCCGCGGCTGCTTCCGCTGCTGCCCCGGGTAGTGCTAATGATAGAGACAGGGCTGCGGCGATGGAGGACAGTGTTGGTAGGACAGTGTTATTGGGCGTTTGGAAGACTTGTGAAGAGGAGTTGGTTCGGTTGACTGAAGGGTGGAAGGAGAGGATTGGACAATGTTATGGTGAGGCTGGAGGGGTTGGATTGGAGTTTGGCGTCGCGGATGTGGAAAGTACGTTTAGGAGACATAGGACTGGAGCTTGAGCCTGGGTTTTGGGTTCTTGAGAAGTGGTTCCGTGTCGGGTTTTCGGCCTTCGCAGTTCATTTAACTTTTCTTGAGCTTCTGCTCTTGGTTCTTTCTTGATTCGATGGGAATGATACCGTTACATTGGATTTGTATTTCTAGAAGACGGCATCAGACACACACAGCTTCAGGTAGCACGCAACACTAACGCAACCGTATCTAATCGATGAAACAACAGACTTGGAACAAATAAGAACATCCAACACGTGTCCAACATACATATCAAACAAGTTATGCGAAGTTTTAAATAGCAATAAGCATGTTATGACCCTTCGATTCGCAAACTAGGAGAAGTGGTGGGGCTCCGGGAATGGAGGATTGGGGGCCTCAGCAGGGGTATGGACGGGAGTTGGGCTATTGCTACTATTGTTACCTTGGGCGCTGCGTCGCTGCGAAGCAGCACCCGGAGTGCCTTCGACGGAACTGGAAGACGCAGACGTTGTAGTGGCTGGAGAACCCTTGGAACCTAAAGCGTTCATTATGGAGGTGCCGTAGGTTTGCCATAAGCCGAGAACATTCTGGAGACCCGCTGAACCTCGTGCGGTGCCGTTGGCAGCGTTAGTATTAGATGTACCTGAGTCGGTGGACGTGGCGGTTTGGCGCTTGTTGGCTGCGTTGAGGGTGAATTCCCAAAGGGCGGTAAGGCGGGATTGGATGAATACGAGAACGTTCTTTTGGACTTGGACGATGCCCTCGTCGAGATCAGCTTCGTTCCGAGTGAAGAAGGGTTGCAGATATGTGGTATAGATATAGGTTGAGCCCTGGTTCAACGTTAGTGTGTGAGTTAGTGGTCACGCGCTATGCGAGATGGATATTTTGGTTTCGGACTTGCCTGGGTCTGCGGAAGAGCGAGATAGAGCAGGAAGGCAGTTTTGAGTTCCCAGTAGAATGGCAGCCTAGGGTTCAATGAAAGACGTGGGAGGACGCGTGGTAGTGATGGTAAGAACGTCTGAGACAGGGATGCTTTTGAGTTGAACTCGTGCGCACCAGCTAATAAGCCACTCGGCTACATACTCAAAGGCGACAAAGGCGCCCACGACAGACCAGTACATCGCCCATCTCTGGAGCTCAGGCTCACTGAGGGGGCGGTGGGAAATGGCCTTGAATGTTCCGTAGCTAGGGAGGAGAAACGCGAACCAGGCGCTAAAACCGGGGGATTAGGGGACGAATATCGGAGGAGGATTAACATTCAAAAAAGAACAAACCAGAGAATATGGGAGAGGAATGACATCAACATGGCGGAGGCAGAAGTGGTCGTGTGGCCGTGGATCGACGAGGGGAGGAATAAGACGTGACCTAGCCTGACAACAATTGATAGAAGTATTCGGAATTCCAATTCCGCGCCATGGGCACCGCATATGTATTTGCTATTCCACTGGGATACTGCCAGAGACATGATACAGTAATCTGTCTCGTGCAACGTGTTCATATGCTAGATTGCTAATAATGCAGACTACTGGGACCTGCGGTCTGGGCAAGGTGCAGAGGGACGGAAATAGATAAATCTCCTCCAGCCGACGAAGCGGCATTTGAAATTTGCGGCAGATGGCCGGAATGATTTCCGACAATGGTAATGTCCTACAGACGGCAGCGATCCAAGCGATGCGTGGCGTATATATAAGGCAAGTTAGTTGTAGTTGTTTGTCACATTGGAGATCTCCTGATCAGGGTGCTCAATTTGTCTCGTGGCTCACTCAATCCCATCTTTCCCCGCTTCGTCTCTCTCCTCCATCCTCTTGATGGATTCTGCCACAGGAAGCACCCAACAACTCCCAGTTAAGAAGCAGGAAGACGATGATAAGACCCAGAAACCTGAAGTAAAACCCGTCGTCAAAACCTTGAATCGCGTTCCTCGTTCGTATACGTTGTATATATTCCGCCCGCTACATAACTTATCCCAACCCTTCACGCTTTTAGGTGCTTGCGTGTGTTTTTTCCCCCTCGTCTCGCCCCTTTTCTTGTTGCTCACATGTTTTCAGAATGCTTGCAGAAAGCAGAAGATGCGCTGTGAGGGCGCTGACAATCCTCCGTGCAGACGTTGTCGCAATACTGGCTTGGAATGTCTTTTCGAAAAGCCGTCCCGAGAGGCGACATTGACAGGAGAGGCAGGTCTCGAGTATGCCGATCCGCTCTTTCCTCCTTTTCATATCGCTCACCGTTATTACCGTCCAGACGCATCAAGAGCCTCGAAGCTCACGTTGCCGAGATCAAGAACACCCAGATCAGGATTGAGAGTACCCTTGCAGAGCTTGTCACACAGTTGCGAGGCGTTGCTTTCAATGGCCGCTCGCCATCGACCTACCCCCCTTCCTCCTTCCAACAATCTCCTAGCCTGAACTCGCCGGCTGTCTCTACCCCGACTGCCAGTCACCCCAATGTGAGTACCCCACCACACTTATTTTTGTGTGGTTTTTCCGATCTTTGATTGTGCCAATGGATCAAACTCATATGGTCTCGACTCACGACAGCCACGCTCTTCTCTTCCTGGTTATCAGCAATCCAGTGCAGGTCCTGCGCAGCCCGGCTCGGGAGATCTCCAACCTCCTCAACTTTCGCCATCATACCCTAATTTCCCATCTAACAATGGATCGTCCTATCCGCACAGCGCAATGAGCCATCAAGGACCTATACTACCCCCCTTCTCGAGCATTCAGGCCAGGGGACCACCGGGTTCTTCTCAGCCAAGCAACGTGCCCTCTGCTCGATATCAGGGTGTCGATCAACGAAGCTTAAACAAACAGCCTATAGCTGGTGTCAAGCGGCCCGCACCATCCAACGTTGCCAGTACTGATTCTTCCGACGTTGACGAAGATGAAAACGGAGAACTCCCTGCGTCCGGTCTCGTCGCCCCTTGGGAGGTGCTGAGAGGACTTGCTGATGTCGCTATCGAGCGCGCCGCGAAGGTGGGCTTTGATATTTTTAGTATCGCTTCTTTTGCCTTAGCGAACGTTCTATTGTACACGTTACGTGATACTAACTATAACTTGTTTAGGAAAATGGAGATGGGAGCGAGCCACATAGCCGGGCAAGAACTCCTTCTCCAGAGAGGGATAGACATTCGAGACCCTCGAAACGTAGGAAGATTCGTCACAAACCCCTCAAATTTACAGATGGTACGGTGCTTTCTTCACCCTCCAAACATGACACTAACCGGCGGTTCCCATCAGTCGTTACCAAAGGTATCATCACTGAATCCGAAGCGCGGGAACTCTTCAACCTGTGGGGATACCTTCCGATTGGTTTGCGCTAGTTTTTCTAATCCCTGCTCTTTTCCCTAGCTTTTATCGCGGGTGCTCCACGTTCTTGTGAGTGAATTAACGGTCTTATTCCGACCCTTTCACTCACTGAGTTACGCCAAGGCCGGTATTTGATAAGAATACTGATACATATGACGCACTGCATGAACGCTCACCCTTTGCCGTTAACTGCATTTGTATGGTCGCGGCTCGTGTTCGTGATGGAGGAGGTACGTGTCGTTGTTCATAATTGAATGTATTGCTGTCTGACAAGCGCCTTACCTCAGGTCCCCCAAGTGAAACGTATTTGCGATGCTTGGAGGAAGTGCAGTCCATCTCCTGTGCGACCCTATTTGCTCCCGTCATGCGATGTGAAGCCGTTCAGTCAATGAGTATGTGTCGCTCTGATGTCAGGTGGTTGCCCAAACCTGACATACACCCTCAGTTCTCGTTTCCGGTTGGTCGGATAATGGTTGGTTGAGCGGTGGCCACGCAGTCCGAATGGCAATGGAATTATGTGTGTTGATCCGTTGCCACATTATCAAACAACCAACTGACCTCATCACTCTCCTTTCAAAGCCATGCACAAGGCCTGGCCAGAGTTGTATCGGCGCATGTTAGATAACAAAGTGGATCCTGTGGAAGACCGTGAACTGGTTATCGCATCGAGAACCTGGTTTTGTCTATACCTTTTCGAGCATCAGTAAGCCATAAGTGCGGCGACCGACTGAAGCTTTTACTCATACAACGCTTCCGTGACAGATTGTCCTACGGTACCGGACGTCCCGCCGTACTGAAGGATGATGAAAGCATTAAGGATTGCCGATACCTTCTCCGTCACCCCTTAGCTATCGAGGATGACATGCGCCTTGTGTCAACGGTGGAACTCATGGCAATCCGAGAGGAAGTCCAGAACGCGCTGCCGACCGAGGGACCGGTTCTTGATGAGCATTACGATGTCTTAAGGGATGCCGACTTAAAGTTCAAGAATTGGTACGCGACATGGGACCAGGCGTTCTCACAGAAATATGCCGATGCTAGTATGTGAACCTCTTTCATAATGTAGGGTGACGAGCTAATGTTTAATTTTAGCGTTCTACCGACAGAGTTTGCAACTCCAACACGTACATGCGGAGCTGTTCCATAACGCAACAGCTTTACGTGGCATTAATGGTCCCGAAGACGTTGAACGGATGCCGGTCAAGCAGAGGGATCTGGCGATCAAGTCGATGAGGATCGCGCAGAGAGGTTTGGATATCACTTTGAACTTTGGTTCATACCGGGAGAACATGAGATATGGTAAGGATCCGTGCTAGATCGGCAATGAAAGTAAGACTCATCGAGTTACAGCTGTGCACTACACACATGCCACAGCCACGTTCATGGGCTCTTTCCTATTGAGGCTTGCAAGACTTTTGTAAGTTATTCGTTCATATTCAAAGAGGTTTACTGATCGCGGCGGTCTTCACAGCCCTAACGAATGTGATACCATGCAAGTCCGTACTCAAGTCGAGAACCTAGCAGCCTTGATGGCGGAGAGTAAGTCACAATAAATTCCGGCAGCTGTCCAATCACATAATCAATGGCCTTCTAGTTCCCGGTCAGCGCTATGCTCTAACACTTCAAGTCATGTTGCGGAGGTCAAGGAAGCGCCAGCACCAGTCTACCTCGCGATCTCCCACCTCAACATCAAGGGAGAACCCGAGACAAGGCATGTCGATTGACCGTCCGCCTGGTGCCATGCCACCAAATATTATGGGCGTGCCGCAACACAGGAATTCTGAGCAATTCCAGCATCAATATGGAGGGCCCCCGCCCCAGTACTCTGGCACTGATCCCCAAATGTATGGCGCGCCGCACGGAATGGCGCCCGTGTCACAGCAGCAGCAGCAACAACACTACCAGCAGCAAAATTCCCAGGGCGGACATCCTCACCAACAGCACCCACATTCACACCCCCAGCAGCCGCACGCACACCAGCAACAAGTACAATATCCCGTACATGCACCCATGCATCATCATTATTTGCAGTATAATGGCGGTGTCGCGGATGCTGAACACATTGTGCAGGACTATCGGATGACTTCGAACGAGCAACTCCCCGTGTGGATCTCTGACCAGACGTTGGGAGGGAACACGTTCATGCAGAATGGCATGGATGCGTTCTTGCTGCCGAATGATTACCTGCCACCTGCGCCGCAGATTTGGTAAATTTTTCCCCTCGTTTCCGATTTATGTATGCTTTTCTCTCCGCGCCCCCGTTTTCCGCCATCTTCTTCTGCTTATCCCAACTTCCACCATCCTCGCCTTTTCTCTCCTTTGTGCTGGAAATATGTATTGCATGCTCATATCCCACACAATTGACACCCACTCCCGATTACCCCTCTCCAAATTTCCGTATATACCACCTAATACCTTCGTCTCGTCATGCTGTCTTTCTATGCATATATGCAGTGCTTCGTTGGATTCCCAGGCCTCTGTTTTATTTCTCGTCATCATGACGTTCATGCGCATCTATATCTGTATTGTGTAGCAAACACCAAATATCCATTTGGTTTTTTCTATGGTCTTAAGTACGTATTTTACCACCTGCGCCACGCGCGGAAGGCTTTTATGTTTTCCCTTGCATCCTCTCCCTGCCATCTTTCAATGAAGTGGAGTCTTCTATTTCGAACCCAGTTTATCTTTTTGTTTCTATCTTCCCTCTTTTCTTCTCAGTCCCATGTGTGACCGTCGGCGGCCTCGAGTCAGACTCTCGGCGATCATGTGTAAGTATTGTAGCTTGTTACCAATCTTTAATTCGTGTCGCGCTACTTCTTCGTTTTATAAAGGTCATATGTTCTTATGAGCAAATTCACATTCTACTAGCCATGGGAGTCGAAGTCTTTGATCGCACCTTCCTTATGACCGGCCGCCGGACATTCTTCACCGCAACCGGTTAGTTTTACCAGGCTTTACCAAGCATGTTCGTACTCTCGGGTCATCAAGCCGGTATTTTGGAAAACTTAGGAGCAAGAACATCTGTTTCAAGGGACCCTGCGTTTGTGCTCAACAGCAGTACCTGTTCTTTGGCTCCTAAAGCAATGCCCGTGGATACGCGGGGTGTAGATACTGCGGGAAAGGTAGTGTAAGGAGAAGTACAGTGTGCCCTGATAATGCGAGGAAAATCCCTGAGCATTGCTTATCGCAAGGCTGTTTGGCAGAATGTTACCTTGTTTCACTTTTACTTGACACATGATGAATACACGTTGTACCTTGGTTGCGCCACAAGGCGCCACAGCGTCAGTCCAATGCCCAATTAGTGTTGCATACAGCACGGGCGCTTAGCCTTATATGGGTAAAATTCGCGTGTATCACTATGCCCAATGGAGATGTAATTAGCGCTCGGACCCTTCCTAAGCATGCTGAGTCCTGAACATGAGTCCACAATTCCGATGACGTCGATTTAGAATGCAATCGGTCGCTAAGGCGAGCTAAGTAAAATTTGCTGGTCCTTGACAATTGATTCAAACACCACAGGGCTGCCCTGAGGTTTGTTTCACTACGTTAGGGTTCATCCCTCTGCAACCTAGACCTTGAGACTTGGTATTCCTCAAATCTTTTCTCGTTATTGTCCATACAAGAGCATTACGAACTTTGAAGATCCAGCATTGACGCATTTGCTGGAGAGAGAACAAAAAAGAAATCGCTGGCTTGTCCTGCTCCTGAGTTTCTCCTGTTACTAGTGCCCCACTGGAGAAACCTTAGAGCACGCTAAGAGCTGCTGGCCGAGTGGGGATACCTGACTTCAGATCGCTTACCACAAAGAAAAAAAAAGCAATTCGAAACCCCACATGTTCCGATACATAAGGGTCATCGAGAAAATGTCGATGATCATATCCATGCGGGGAAGCCATCATGAGGCGATCTGGAGTTGTTGGAGAGCTTGGACAAATTGTATATGTACCAGCGGGGCAGTGAGACAATTGTCTGAGGGGCCAGCTTCGGCGTCAGCCCGAGAATTCACCAAGCTGATTGTGTCCGACTCCTTCACCAATAGCTACATGGGCAGCCCGACTCATAATACTTTTAGATCATTTGGAGGATCACGCGATTCCAATGACTCTGAAGTCGATTTGGATCCCACCAAGAATACTCTGCTTAGGCGGAGAGAGGGGCACCTCTCAAAGAAAGCCAAGTCTCTGGTAAATGAGGCCGCAGTCAAGCTTCCCTATGGGAAACGCTGTGCCTTTACCTATGCACCAGAAAGCTGCAATATTCAATATGCTCATCTTCTACCCCGGGGAGTCGAGAGTGATTTGGTCACTGGCGAGTTCGCATGTTTTGGGGTACTCCCCACCGGCATGCATCTGAACCCACAGTTGGACACATTGGAATTCGCCTGGGGTATGAAATACGGCAGCTTGGATGTTGACACTTGCTTTAACGTGATTAAGCGTGGGTCTCCCCGTGTCACTTGGCTTGTTATCCACCGGCTAATAGTTACCTCAAATGCAAGTCAATATTAATATACGCTCCCACTTTGACAATGGTCGTTGGGTCCTCCTGCCAGATGAAAGGACCATAAGCATGTTGGAGTCTGCGGCTCCTTCCTTCGATCTTCCTTGAAGTACACCCCTTGCAAGAAGTTCCTCTGCCACAGGTAACTAACATCCTATTTCAGGGAGATACCTGGACCTACAACCTGGTCGTTGGACAGGGAATGCGCCACACCAGGATATCTCGCTATTCTCCTGATGTGAACTTTGATGGCACAACTACAGCTCGTCCAGAGCACTTCAAAGACTACTATTTTCCCTCCAGCGACTTTCCCCCCATTATTTCCTATGTTCAACCCCACTTCATCATTTGCAATATTGGTCTCAAACATGCGGATGAGAACTGGGAAGAGGAGTTTTCAGGTCGCCTCACCTCCGATCAAGCGAATCTGATGAGCAGAGTCATCGCCTCTTTTCGCGGTGGACGCGAGAAACCCCATGTGTTAGGAAATTGGCTTTCTATGCTGGCAAGGCGACTCGCTTGGCCCCCAGTGATGCTGATGACGACACCAACTTGAATCATTCTAAGCGACATCGGTCCTTCTACTCTCACAGCTCGGCTTTTCCACCAGTGAATATAGCTTCTGATCAGAATTCTCGAAAGCATCGGCGCCGGGGCTGAGCCGAGGATTCTGGTAGATTGCAGTTGGACTACGAAACATTGCACAACCTTGATGATAGTGACGGGCCACAGCAGCATTTTAAAAAGAAGATGCAGTGGGTTTCTAATTGGATCTTAAGTAACTCTGTTATCCACTTCAAAAGTGATGGTGTAGTTTGAAGCTCATATCATATCTTGGGTTATATTTATGGGATAAAAAAAGTCCCCCTTATGAGTCACCTCCGTCGTTTTTTGGGACAGCAGATTCACCATTCACCAAGCATGACCTTCCCGAATGAGTAATGCACAACACACCAACATCATCTTTTTAGACACCACCCCGCGGTCGTCAGGAAGGACCGATGTGCTGGGAACATAGAATCGTGTGCATCCACCACATCGGCCATCGCGCGTCGAAATAAATTCGAGCTTGAAAGAACGAGGACAACGGAAGTCACAGTTTCTCAGGGACGTAGCCGAATGAGTAGTGCAGGTAGCTCGCGTTCTTATCATTCGAGAATTCAGGGCTTTACTTCTGCTTCTGGCTTCTGCTTCAGGTTCTGGGATTGGGGGGAATGGGTCTCATGTGGGCAGTAATTCTTTCCCGGAAGAAATTTCGACACTGAAGAGTGGCATAAGCGACTCTCGCACCAAGGGACAACCACCCCCTGCAGTCCTGAAACTCTCGTTGAAGTTTGATCAGAGTACTGGCCGAATAGATACAAGATACAAGATACGAAATTCCTTTTTGAGTTTCTCCTTCATAGAATGAACGAACTCTGCGCCCGCCATTCTGAAGGGTATGTACTCCGTCTCCAATTCCCTCCTCGCCTCAGTCGTCTATCATATTCCTGGAGGCACCGAAGTGAATGTATCGTCCCTAAGTCCTACGCTAAGCAAATCTCCACCTTTCGTTGTAGATAACCTACGCTCAATAATTTTGATGACTGGATCGTAGACCTGAGCAAAATAGAACGACAAGTCTCCTATCCGGGGAAAGAAGGAGCGCGTATTTCTGAGTCACACAGTTTGTGTCGACAACCACCAGTGTATACTGCTTCTATAAGCGGTCCTCCTTTCACCTGATCAGGGCATCAGTCTAAGGTCCTGACGTGGTGAAGGGTGGCAGCTTGGCTTAGAAGTACCGGAAGCCGTCGCAGTATTCTATTAGATTCTCGACACTTGTGACTTCGGATAACATCTTTGGCATTTGATACCACGGTCAGACGCTTCGTCGACCCAAGTCTTCAGTTGTTTTATTCCTGAACAATCCTACATCTTACTCAGAGTTGTTGAGTCAACGCATTCGTCGTCGGTCCGCCCTTCGGTTCAACGGCATAAAAAGGCGGCGCATGCTACGTTCTAATGTTTACATGAATTACACACAAAAACCCTGCTATGCGTAAAGAAGAGGGGTGAATAAAGCAATAAGCGAACATATGTGTCTACTAGAACAGTACTGTAATGGATAATCGAAGCCAAGTGGGGAGGGGCGCACGCTGATAAATATATAAGTTCAGAGGGTACACGATACAAGAGAATTCGAAAGCAGAACATCAGTGATACAGCGGACGGATTAGGGGATGGATATATGCTATTCGAGAAAACTATATTTGGCGGCAGTCGTACTTATTTGAAGAGCTCTTTGAGCTGCTCCAGACGCTCTTCCATGATTTCTGCCTTGGTGCGTGGACCAAGCGTAAGCTGAGCAAGTCTGTTTTTCTTGTCTTGGATTTCAAGCATCGTCTCTTCAATCGAGCCCGATATGATGAATTTGATAGATCGGACTGGCTTGGTCTGACCCAACCGATGCTGCAGTTGCCATCAATCAGCTCGATGTGCTCCTATAACAATAGAAAGGGTGCAATAACTTACAATCCGATCTACAGCCTGGTGTTCAACGGCAGGGTTCCTGTGTGCGGAAGTAGTATCAGGAACCGGGTAAACGGAAACCAATGAACATCGCGAGCCTCGCGTACCAACAAGGATCCATCAGAATAACCCTTTGGGCAGCGGTCAAGTTGAGGCCGACACCTCCGGCTTTCAGGCTGACAAGAAGCACCTCACATCCAGGATCATATTTCAGTGCATCCAATGCCTTCGAGCGTTCCTCGCGTTTCATTGTTCCATCCAGACGATCATAACGGATTTTATGAATCAAAAGGGCGTCTTCAATCCTATTATAGTCACGGAAGGATATAGTTAGCACCGATGCATGGGAAAGGAGGGGATTGAGCATTTACTTATCCAGCATACTGGTCCACTGGGAGCTAAAAATTAGACGCGTGCATAGTCAGTAAAGGAATAGTGGCGGAAAGGAACGGTGGCAGGAGGAATGAATGGAAGACTTACAATACGACAGTCTTGATGACATTGTCAGGTGACCCGTTCCCCTCACTGTCCACAATCTGAACGTCAAGTCTAGTCGGATCGTAATTTGCCGAGTGAGGATTGGCAATCGAGAATGGCATGAGTCCCTGGATGAGAGCCTTGATCTTGGTTGAGCGTTCGATTATCTCCTCCTGTAGTAGTGTGATAGCTTGTTCTCGGACGTTAGGCAGGGGGATAGCGAGCGGAGCGATGTCCGTCTCCAATTTCATTTCCTCGTCCTGTGGTTCCAGTTGTTCAAGGGACTGGTTTTGAGGTGACTCTGACTTCACATCAGGGTCTGACTTGAGGTCCGGGACTTGTGATTGTTGCCCTCCAGGTCGTGATTGCGTCTGTACCCCCACCAGCCCTTGCGCCTGAAGTAGCTTCAGCTCAATCTCCTGCAGCCTTCTCTCCTGCTTCTTCATCCTCTCTTCCTTCGTCTCCTTCTTGATCTTCTTCCCATCGACACCCGCACACTCCGCAATCATTTCATGTTTGATTTCCACCACATCTAGAGGATTCAACTCCGTCTGACACGCCGAACACTGTCTTGTCAACGTTACCGGCACATCTGGCCACCCAGGGCATATCGCACTGCGATAACACTCTAAGCAGAATAGATGTTGACATCGCGTTAGGACTGGACGTGGACCGCCTGAAGGACTGCTCGCTCTCGTTGGCGCACGAGATCCTTGACCCTTTGCCTTCCGTCCCCTTTTGTTTGGTGGTGGTCCATCTGTGTCCATAGCATCATTCGCTCCAGCAGCGCCCTCCACAAGGGAGCACAGCTCCCCGCCACACTCTGTACATTGCGTCGTCGCCGCCTCTTTCAGTATCGCAAAAATCGCACTTGCCCGAGCAGGATTAATCCCCTCTTTCGCAGTTACGGCCACAATGTCCTCATAGGACAATGTCGGGTCCAATCCCGCACTTCCAGGTTTGATTTCAATTAACTCCCTGTGGTCACAAATCTGCCTCAACCTCAGCAGCCTTTGCAAGATCCCTACATAATTCTTCATGACCTGGTTCTTCCGTGAGAGGTCCGTGAATTCGGCTTTGGATTCTTCGAAGTATTGTTTATAGATCTCCATTTCGGCTTCGTTCAACGCAAGACGGACGATCTTGTCATCACGAGGTGGTAGAGAAAGGATTCGTTTCCCGTCTTGGGATTTGGTTTCTTTTGTGCGTCTGAGAGTGATACAGGCCATAATTGTCCGGAGTTTGATGACACCTTCGCGTTGACCGAACTTGGCAGGAGCGCTGATATGTTTCGTCCAGACGTTCTTGTCATCGAATGGCGTTAGGCGCAGGAACTTGATCAAAGCGAACATGTCGTCCAGTTTGTTTTGCACTGGGGTACCCGTGAGGCACAACCGGCGGTCCGCGAGGAGGTCGCAAGATGCTCGGCAGCCCACAGTTTGAGTTTCTTTGATTGAACTACGAGATTTATGAGGTGTTAGAGCTTTACTGGAATAGAGAGAAGGGACGTACTGCGCCTCATCCAACACAACTCTGAACCAATGGATGCTTTGCAACGGACTCGCAATCTCTGTGTTCGATACTGTCGTCATCGGTTTCTTTCTCTTCGTTCCTGTCTTCTTTGGCTTCGAGTCAGGAGAATTAACTCCCGTCTGCAGCTCAATTTCCAGTCTTCCATCATCTTCTTTCCCCTTTTCACCATTGCCCCCATCGCTACTTCCGCCCCCGCCACCGTCCTCCCCATCCTCGTTCGTTGTCTGTGCAGTCCTGTTTTGTTTCGAAAACTCCGACGCGAGCGTTGCATATGTCGTAATGACCACATCAAAATCCGCCAAAAACGCGGGATCAGGTCGTCTCGCATTTCCGTGATAGATGTATACCCTCAACGGGTTCCCTTTCCTTCCACGGACGGGTTTCTCGGGCTTTGCGTCAACGTCCGGCGTGTTTGTTCCATTTGTCGAGACGGCCGCGGAGGAAGACGATGTGACACTATTGGGACAATTCCCGTTACCACCTACGATGGTTACTTCGCCACGCCAGTGCTCCCGGAATTGCTCTTCCCAGTTAGCTACAGTCGATAATGGACAGATGACAAGCGTGGCGCGACTTCGGGCTTTGATGCGGCACGCCCTGACATACTCCACGTCGAGCTTCTCTTGCTGTTTCTCCGCCTTGCCTTTCATCTTGCTATTCGTCGGGACAGGGGGGTCAGGCATTCCCCATACGGCACCCGCGAAATGCGAAGCACTTGGGTGTTGTTTCGCAGGGAGCCGTTGCGGCTGTTCCAGTGGTTGTGTTGCAAAATCTTTCGCAGATTGAAGCGTTGCGGCAATCAGGGACACACAGGTGATAGTCTTGCCCAAACCCATCTGTAATTAATCAAAAGAACCTGCCGTTAGTAGGGTTCAAGGGACGCGGCCGAGTATGACATACGTCGTCTGCTAAAATAGCGCCTTTGGCCTCTTTTGGTTCTTCCACGGAGTCTTCCTCCGTGACGACGTTTACCCATTTCTGTCGTTGACTCAAGGGGTCGACTTGTATGCGCCATAGCGATGAAAACTGCCCATCTAATGCTGGCCTCTCGCGCTCGCGATCGAGTAGGAAGGTAAGGGCTTTCTTCTGATGGGGGTACAGCATTGTCGCAACATCTGGGCCTGGAAGATGCATTTAGGAGCAATTTAGATGTGAGCACCGCATTTATGATAGGATCCCTTACTTGGTTCCGTTTCTGACAGTTCAACGCCATCCTTCATATGCTTGAACAGTTCATCAATTTGCGTCCTCTGCACATCCTGACTCTTTCCAATAGCTGGCTCAGACCATCTTGAAGGGGATCCTCCGCTGGGCCCGTATAAACGGTTGTTGAGCATAAGGGGACGGGCATGACCACCTGGGGGTGGATTATGGGGGTTATAATAGGAATATGTGGTGAGGCGACAATCATCGTAAGGTGGACTAGGGTGATCCAACAATAGATTGCACTGCTGTAGATAGTTGCCAACAACTGTGATGTTTCCTTTGGGCGTGTAAACCAGCATCTGAAGGCGTACGACCGGAAGCTGACAAGGAACGTTGTAAGCCGTGCATGTGTCAACGTGTTGGGGGGAAAGCACATACATTGGGTTTCCCTCTTTGTATCTTTGCCTCAAGCCGAATTAAACCCTTCCCCAGCATCCCACCTAGACTCGTAGCCACCTTCTGTTCGACAACAGCGAAATTGTCACCGAGTATTATGTCGCCATTCGGAGTCCTGTCACTTGGCGTGCGTATATGTATGGTCTCTGAATTCCCCACCCGGTGGGGATTGTGTTCGTACTGCAACCTCACGGCAGCCCATTCACATTCTTGAGATGGGTCGCGGGGCATTAGATAGGCAATAGGATAAAGAACGAGAGCATTGACTGAAAGCTGTCCGATACAAACAGGAGTCTTCGGGGGATCGTCTGGGTTGATTGGGGTAAGACCTGGCGGTACATTATGCGCTGCAGAGGGTGGAGGGGATGGAGAATCCGTGAGATCTATGACTTGACGCCCAGAATTGGGAGTGGAGAGCGGCGGGAGAAGCTGTCTGACTGCTGGGGGAGCAGGCGTGTTCCGTTGCATGTACTGGGCGGGCAGCGGCGGTTGCTGGGGATACTGGGGGACATGAGGATACTGCGGTCGAGGAGGAGGATATTTGTCCATGAGTGGAGGAAGATTCGGGCCAACGAATGAAGGGCGATAAGGATCCATAAAGGCCGAGGAAGAGTTCATGTGTGGATTTGTTGATGACTCCGGGCGAAGAGGAAAGTAATCAGAGTTGGGTGTAGAAGAAGTTGAATGAGTGCTAAAAGTTGTGGGGGGAGAATCCGTCGAGTAGCGTGATGATGGTGGATATTGGTCGGTTGTTAACCTCGAGTCGGGAACATCTGGGCGGGCGCGTTTAGATCTTGGGGAGTGATATTGGGGCGGGATTAGTTCTTCATCATCGTTCGTGAGGTCGATTGGGTTATTCCTCGAGTGTATGGACAAGTTTGATATTTGGGGGGTCGAGTCGGTTGTTGCCGCCATTGGGAGGGATGGGGAGAATAGATGGAAGAGAGGCGGTGATGCTGGACTTGTCGGTATATGCTGCGTGACACCATCGCTGACAAAGCAATTCTTCTTCCAAGCCAGCGCTAACTCGGAACACCACATCAATTTCTCGTCTTCTTTTCGGAGTGCACAGTCATCCTAGGCCGTCTCAAATCTTTCCGCTTTATCTGCACATCATGACAGGTGGATTATACGTATTACATTCATCAATTCTAAAATAGAACACTGCAGTATAATCCACAGCAGTCCACAGCCTTCCATAGCACTCGTTAGGACCAACCCATGGAATAGTACGCCTGTCTAGCCGCTTCTTCTTTAGCAATCTGTTTGCTGCTTCCCTTCCCTTCCCCTTTGCGAATTCCATTAACTGCATAAACCAGGTCAACATTACAAGTAAGATCGACGTCCCTCCAGGACGTTCTGCCTCGGGTACATAGTAAGTAACAACACATACCAATGCACTGCACAGTCCATTGACCAGCATGTGAAGGTCCACTGAACTCTGCAGAATAGTCGACCTTCACCCCACGCTGCGCAGCAGTTTGATTGAACATCGGAAGAAAAGGAGCGTTCGGTGTAGCGGGTGCCAGTGGATTCGGCCTCCCCACAGGTGATGGCATCTTCTGTGTTAGAGAAGATTTCCCATCCACTGTCGTTGACTGAGCTCGCTGTGACTGGTTTCCGGTCATCGCTTGCAAAGTACGGGACTGGGAAAGCGTAGCCAGGGATTGAAACAGCGCACTGAATTGTGAAAGTTGGGGCGATGATTGTGCCGGGTAGGAAGCTTTGGACATGTGCGGGGGCATCTGACGATATGTAGACGAGTATGACTGCGATGGCGCGTTCAAGTAGGGCGCGGTGGGGGAATAGGGTTGGGTCTGAGAGGAGGATGTGGCAGAAGAGGAAGGCGTCGGATGGTCCGACGCAAAGAAAATCGAGGACGACACAGGCTCGTTCTTGATTTTCTTTGCGGGCGGAACATCCGAGGCCGCTGCAGGGGAACCATGCAGTTCGTGATATTGTACGAGCAGCTCAATCCATTTTGTCACAGCCTCCTGTCCAGAATGCCGAAATACGGCCCCAACGTAAGCCCAGAATACCCTCCGGCATTCCTACGCATATTTCGATGGGGGGTCAGTGGGAATGGCGCCACAATACCAAGTCAGCGTACCTCGGGCGCTTGCATTTTCGACCTAAGTTCAAGAGTACAACGAATTCGCTTGGCCAATTGGTAAGAGTTCGCCCATCCTTGTATAACATCATCGCCCAACAACTTCTCCCTCCGATCCTACAATAAGGAGAGACCGAGGATATGTCACGATGAATGCGATGCGAGGTCGACAAGCGGACTGACCTCGATTTCCTCAACAGATAACAGTGGCTTCTTTTGTAATAGCACCCAAGTAATAGCAGTATCTAGAACCCTCCGGCCAAGTTGGGCCAGACGCTTATTGTCAGTAAAATCTTCTGGTTTGGTGGCGTTCGGTGGTCGCAGTGACTCGTGGGTGTAGACCTCCAGCACAAGATCCGTGCCAATGTCCGGGAGACGGGGGATGTCTCCAGGGGGGCGGGGAAGTTCTCCAGACCGAGTGCGTTTGAGACTGGGACTAGAAAAGGTCCCCGATGACACAGAACTGTAAGCGTGCTGCATAAAGGATGAAGGTGAGAGGCGAGCAACAAAAGGCAGGCTGCGCTCCCTCAACGTGATGGCCACCCTAACACAGCGCTCATGTCACATGTTCGGAGCCTGCCGCGCACACGCTTCGCACTCCTATATATAGGAGTCCCCCTTCCCATCCCCTTGGTCAGCCAGATACGGTCGGCGTCACCCCATCAGATAGACTCAGTAATGATTCACGCGAACTCATCTCGTCCCATCCGAGATCCAACAAAATTACCAACAAGGCTTATGCTACAACAATCCGACACGTATGATAGATTAGCAAAATATAGGTATAACAGCACACTGACTCATCTCCGATGTTCGCGAACGTTACTGTATGTCCATCTCCATTTCCCGATACTTCATCTTCCTCAAAATATTCCTTAGAATATCTACCACGTCCTTCCTTCCCGGATTACGCTCCAGCCGTTCAATTTGTTGGGATATGCTGGGAATGACGTCAGTCCACGTTCACGATATTGAATTTCGTATGGTACCGCAGACCTTTTTGATCCCGCACGAACAACACTGCAGTCCTTAATCAGGTGAGGAGGGGAGGTATCACACACCGGGCATTTCATCTCCGTAGGCATCTTGGCTTTTTTCTTCACAGGTTCCTCTGAAGGCGGATATGGCCGTTTTGATGGGCCTGGTGCTGACGGAATATACATGGCGGTCGGAGCAGAAGTTGAAGTAGTCGGGCGAGATGATGATACTGTTGGCCCTTGTGGGACATGATAGGTCTGCATTTGGGCGGGTTGGCGGGCAGACCCTTGGGGCGGTGGTGGCTGGAGCGGCGGCCGTGCTGGGGTTGGATTGGCGACGAAAGTAGGTTTATTCAAGATCGGTTTGGCTGGTAGCGCCTGAGGTTTTATCGGGTGCAACGGCTGGCCAGCTATGAGAGACAAATGTCCGCGAGCATATAACACCTCATCTATTGCTTTGATGGCCGCACTCTATATTGTGTCTGAGTATATATTAGGACCGTGAGTTGGAACCACTCACCCGGGTTTCCCAATCTTCGTCTTCAGCATGAAGAATCAAAATCTCTCGGTATTCAGCGAGATTGGCTGAGCTGTCTGTCATAGGGCATTCACCAAATCCATCACCATGTCTTTCTCCACAGAGACCACACAACGGGAGCACCGGAGCTACTGGCTTAGGTGGGTATGCTTTGGCTCTGGGCGCAGGGGCAGGAGCATATTCTGGGTTATAGCTCGGATCCAGAAGGGCCTTGCGTTGAACTTGTTTCTGAAGTTCCTCGACGTCGTCATTGTCATGCAAAACATCCCCCATAACAACATCACTGCTTTCATCGATGGATTCCTCCCGGTCAGAGGCTGTGTATGCAGAACCTGAGCCATCTGATTTGGGTGGTTTTTTCCCTTTCTTTGGTTTTGGGGGCTGTTCTACTCCATCTTGCGCTCCGTTGGCACCCATCTTCTTCTGGAAATAGTTCAGCATTTGCCACGATGTGAATTCTGATATGCAGACTCACCTTTGCCATAGTAGCTGCCTTCCGACGGCCGCGACCCGATTCGGCTTCTGCCTTGGTAACTTCTTTCGCCCGCTCTGCCTCAATCTTCTGTAACGTTTGCGCCCAGGAATCCGCTTGATCGTTATCCTCAATCTCCTCAAGTGCATCCTTATCCGCGGCCCAAATCTTTGCAAACGAGAAACTCATGCCCTCCTTTGGTTTATCTTCCTCTTCGCCCTCCACTTCGGTCTTCTCAATCAGCTTGAGAATATCCTGGTCCGAATCTACCCGCAGGTATGAATCACTGAGCAGACATGTGCCCTTTGGTACTTACAAGTAATGTCTCTGGAACTCTGCTGTTCATCGAAGAGTGCTTGTGCCCCATAGGTTAGAATGGACTGAATATTCTCGCCTGCCCCATCTTCGTCGTCGTCCATCTTCTGGACAATCAAATGATCAAGTACAAGTTTCTTTTTCCCAATCTGCATGATGCGCTCTGGGGGTGAATTAGTAAAAGACTCGACGCCTTTCGGAATATACGCCCACCTTCGGCAGAATCCTTAACCATGAGTTTGAAAACGAGACACGTTTTCTTTTGGCCATAGCGGTATGCGCGAGCGATAGCCTGGAAAACATAAGCAACGGCAATAGAATCCATTAATGGAGCCATACCTGTAGATCCTGATGAGGGTTAAAGTCTGGGTCGAAGATGATCACGGTGTCGGCGCTCTGATCGAGCTTATGAGCGCCAACGGAGGTATCAGTCGGACTGAAGTGAACTTACAAAGAGATTGACACCAACACCCTGAGCGCTAGTAAGTACCTACGTTTATGAGATAGAAGCATGAACCCACCCCAGCACGAGTCGTCAAGAGATATATGAATACATCCGACCCTGGCCGATTAAATTCGTCCATTCCTTTCTGTCTTTCCGTTCCTTTGGTACTACCGTCCTATCGGGTCCATCAGAATTGTACTTGATAGATGTATGAAAAGCCGCACCAGACGTAGATATTTGAATCCTTCTCCAGCCAGGAAGTCCTCGATAACATCCAGCGCTAGCACAAACTGATGATGTGAAGAGTCAGATTGTCTTGCTCTTTCACACAACCACTTGGCGTCATACCTGACTAAACAGTAAAACGCGATGACCACGCTCCCTCAATTTCGGCAACAAAGCCTTCAAGAGTCGCAGCTTGCTACTTGCGTCAACGAGCTTCTCGTGTGCTTCCTGATTAGTTAGTCCCTTCGGTTCGATGTCCTCGGAATAGAGGTAGGGGTGCTGCAAACACCTGCACGTCGTGAGCACAGCTATTTACCCACGAAGATCACGATCCTACTTTCGCAAATGCATGAGGACATTGTTGAGTTTGCCCTTGCTAATGGCTCCGAATGCTGTTGACCGCGATAGCCCGTTCAAGATGTTCAGATTATGAGCTGTAATCGTGGATCGGATCAGAGCGCGAAATAGCGGGAAAATGAGGGAAAATTCACTGAGAATTGAACGATACACCTCCTTCTGTAGCGGCGTCATAGACACGGGAACAATAACTTCATTCTACGGAAGTGTCAATGCCAACTATATCACAAATATTAAGTCACCGCATACCTTAGCCGGAAGCTGCAACACTTCACTCTTGATACGTCGAAGGAAGTATGGCCGTAGTCGGCTATGCAGTGTCTTGATGCTCTCTTCATCAAGTTCCGCGTACTCTTTTTCCAAGCCTTCCAGGTCAGACCACTCCTCTGGATCGAGGAAATTCATGAGGTTGAAGAGTTCACGAATGTTGTTATTCAAAGGCGTCTGAATATATGACGGTCAACGCCGGAGAGGATAATCACCGAGATCCAACACTCACCCCTGTCATGATAACACGATGGTTACTCCTCAACTCATTGAGTTTGCGGAACAATAGACTGCTATCGCTCTTCACTGCGACAAATGAGAAGGAAATTCCTAACATACAGAACAAAACGAAAACACTCACATCGTTGACCCTCATCAACAATCAACACTTCCCACCGATCCTGGTTTTTAAACACCGTCGTAAAGTCTCTCCCCGTAATGTTCTCATATGTTGTCACAAGTACATGAAATTTCGCCGGCGTGTTAGTCGGGAGGTGATTCCGGTGAAACAGTTCAAACTTCTTGATGACATCCCTCGCTTTCTTTTCACCGTAGAAAGGTACAACACGAAGGTTCGGCGCCCACCGTTCGAACTCTCGAACCCAATTCGTAATGGTTGAATTGGGAACTACGACGAGTGCTGGGTAAGCTTTCCACTTGGAGGCAATGAAACCCAGGAAGGTCGCAACCTGGACTGTTTTACCCTATAAATGCGTCGTAAAATAGATTCACTTCAAATATTGAGGCGATACTCACGAGTCCCATCTCGTCCGCCAGAATACAATGTTGGTGATTCCACCAGTTATTACACAGCCAGTTGAACCCATCCACTTGGAATGGCATCAACTTGAGACCGGGTGCTTGACCAAGCTGCAAGTCCGCCGCGTCCTTCAGGAGATACTTCTTCCTGTACTCATCCTTGACTCGGTTATCGAATTGTTTCGCGTGCGCCTTGCTGAGTTTGGGTACTTCGACCGTACGAGAGAACACGTACCGCCCAAAAGCATCCGTAAACGCGCCATAACCTTTCTCTCCCGGCTCTGGCGGCGAGTCCCAAGACGCTGGACGTTCACATTCAGTCTCATTTTCCAGAAGTTACACAACGAGAAACTCACCCTCATCGTACCCCAAGTCATCCCACTTAATAAAAGCCCAGACTACCCTCTTAATCTCAGTCATCGAAATCGTCTGCCCAGTCCTCTCCTCCCATTCTTCCGCTGTCTCTGTGTTCTCCAACGAAGGCAACTCTCCCTCCTCAGAAATCACCCTCTTCAACTCCTTCATCTCTTCGTTCTCCACATCCTCGTCGTCGTCATCATCGGTAACAACCAACTGTTTCCGCATGCTCTTCTCTTTTTGTCTCTTTTTATCTGCCTTCGACTTCCGCGGTGCCCAAAGTACAACATCCAACACCCTATCCACTGTTTGCCACGCAGGCGGAATCCACTTCTCCGCATCTGGCAGTGCATCACTGGGCAACTTGGGGGTCGCAGTCCCCGTCCCAGGTCTCACAGACGAAGCTCTCGATTCTCCTGCACCAGTACCCGCAGCAATATCAAAAGCCACGACCCCACTCCCATCTTCCTTTTTCTCCTCATCATCAACAGGCTCGTCTAGTAACTTGACTTTCGTCCCCCCACTCAAGAAATTCTTCAACTTCATCGGGTTGGTTGACACAAGCCACATATGCGGTACCCATGAGAGTCGTCTGTAACTCCTATCCTGCCACTTGACGAGATACTCTCTTGGTAACCTCTCCTTGTATGGCGGTGGTTCATCCTTAGGGCGCTGGGGTTCAGTTGCGCTAGGCGGGTAAGGGCGCCATGCTATAATCTTGTCGAGGGGGTACCGGTAAGACGTGCAATCGGGACACAACCAGGCGGTGTCGAGTTGATAGTGCTCAGCCACCTCTGGGAGGTCGGCGTCGAGGAGAGATTTGGGGCGACGGAGGTGGGCGTAGTGTGCAAGACGTTTACAAGTTAAGCACCGATAGAGCAACTCGCGGGGCGGCGTGTTGGTAGAAGTCTCGCCTTCGGAGGGTTTTTGTGAAGCATCCACCATGTTGGCATCCTCGCCATCTTTTGGAGCAGTAACTAGGGCTGGGGCGTCTTCGAGGGGCTTGAGGACAGTTTCCATGCAGCCCATGCAAATTCCGCCCTTCGAACATGGACCTACGCCAATATTCAACTTTCACAGTACAACATTGTAGAAAGTGCACATACCGCAAATGAAATCTGTTGTTTCTTGCATTCCAAGCTCTTTGCGCATATGGCTGGTACGATCGTCGTCCCCATGTTCCTCCTTCCATTTCGCAGTTTCACGCTCGCGGATTGCTTTAAGCATTTCATCACGTTGAGTCCGCGCCATGCATCCCCAGTGAGCAGAAACACAGCACTTCAAACTAAAAAAAAATGCATTCAGAGTCCACACAACACACAAGGAGCAAGGCGCATACCACCGAACCCAACCTCCCAACCTCTCAATCCTCTCCTCGTCGTCCGTCTCGTTATCACTTCCTGCTTTCTTCTTTCTACCCTTCTTCCTTTTCCATGCCGCGAGCTGTACATGTGCCGGCGCCAGATGACACTTCTCACAAATCCTACGATGAGCTCTCAACGGTCTATCGTCATCATCCGAGAAATAATCCAAGTCGATATCCTCAACCGGCCTAACAGCCCCGTACTCCGGCCTGGCACCCTTGGGCTTTGCCACAGCTTTCTGCTTGCCCTTCGAAGTTCTTCGGCGACCGGACCGGTAGTAGTCGTCACTATCCACCTCCGACTCTCCGGAATCATCATCATACACCATAGGCTTCAACTTCAACTGTCGCGACCTAAGCGACCTACGCATGGATGGATCCTCATCGTCATCGTCAGTCATAGTTAAGACGACCCTCCTCGTCTTTACCGGACTGAAAGGTAATTGTTGCGAGTCTTTGCGATTTCTCCCGCTGCGCCGGGTGGGACGTCTGACAGTTGAGTCATCTTCATCGTACTCATCTCCCTCATCGTCGGAATAGGCTTCGGATTCGGATAGAAGGCTGAGCGAGCTGAGGCTGGACTCTGTCCGACTTGGGAGGTTGATTCTGAGAACGACCCGGTCGAGAGGGTGGATGTATGATGCGGTTGGGTCGAAGGGGTCTAGTGTGCCCTCGGCTTGTTTGCTTTCTACGGAACGCGGAAGGTTTGGTCAGAACATTGCCACTAGGGACTCGACGTATGGTGAAAGCTGAATGAACGCACTGTAAGTTTCGAGCAGACTCGGGAAGTACTCGCCAATGCTTTCTGCTAGGTACTGGGTTGATAAACGCGTCAAGATGTGTAACAAACGCGACATAACGAGTGCGACACACCCGGTGGGCAATTCCGCCCTTGAAGCGAGCAAAGTACCACAGAACACCATCCTCCTCGTACTCGCCAATGATTTCATCAATCTTTGGAAGTAACGAGGAATCTTTGACGGGCTTATATTGAGCTTTGCGTTCCGCAGGGAGTTGAGGAAGGGAGATATGAAAAGAGGGCGTTGTCACCCGTGCCTGAGGGTCCGGCTTCAAGTCATTGGTAGAACCCGTGTTACTCGGCTGAGGCGTGCCATGAGTGGATATGAGTGATCTTGGCTTTGAAGAAGTCCTGGACATCTCCAAAAGGCCGAATAATGCGAGCCTCGAGGGAGCTGGTGGGAGTTGGAAGGAGACTGAGGGTTAAATAGTAAACCCAATTTCGGTAACACCAATTTACTCGCGCGCCAAATCTTGATACGTGATCCATCAACAACGGTATATAATGGTATATGTAATGCAAAGCAGTGAGCATTATTTACACTGCGAGAGAGCTGAAAGACAGAAAGGAAAGACTACATATTATACAGTATGATACAGTAATTTAAGGAGAGGAAGTGGTGGTCATAAGTCATTAATCAGTTCGTTTTGAGGTTGAGTTGTAGAAGCCATTGGTGGCACTGCTGGGCCACCTCTTCACCATAATCTGCACAAACTTGTGATCAGTGTCCGGTCAGGTATTGAAAAATTCGAAGTGCGTACTAAGAGAGAACGCGTGGGGTATCTTGGGGTCTCCGTAGGTAACGCGGAGGGATCCAGGTTCCGGTTTAAGCTTGTTCAATATATACTCCTTCTGCTTGCCCACCCAGTCATCGTGGTCGGCAAAGTAGAACCATAACCGTTCGCGATGCTCGTGCAGCAGAGCAATATCCAAGTCACGTATTTGCGACATTTCCTCGTGTCCCATTCGCATCGTTGCACGGATGCTTGGGGGGCTTCGTATTAGCTCATGTAGGACCTTGACCTGTGTCATTGGCCACTCGACCCCAACGAGCCGGTGTAGCAACCACATGGGGAAGTGTCGCCCGATGACGGACAAGCGAGCGACTATTCGTCTCGGTATGGGCTTCAAGAAACCCTGTACTTGGATTAGCGACGGCAGGAATACCCAGAGACAACGTTTTTGCTTACCGCCAACTTTTTCGCGTTTGGCGTGTCCGCGATATAAGCGATGGTCGGGAACAGGAGAAAGACGCCAGACATGAGATTCGGGCGTTCTTTCAGCACCTGGGTCCCTGTTAATCAACTATGAACCGAAATTGCGGAAGAACCTACCTGTAAAGTGACCCAGGCACCAACACTATGGCCGATGACGACAATCTTGGATGATCTAAACTCTGCAACAGTGGCATCAAAAGCTTCAATTGCGCTATGAACTTGGGACGTTAGACTGTGTCTGGAGTGCGGGTTAGTGTCTTTGTAAACCCCGGGGGTGTGGTCTATATGCGTGTGAGCGACAATAGCGAGGTTTTCTGTAACGTCTTTGTCGTGGAGAGCATTCAAAAAAGGAATGTAAAAGTCTAGTAGGCCAGGATTTCCTGTGATGGAGTTAGAAAATGAAAAATTTGCAACGAGCAAAAAAGCTCACCTGGGATGAACAGGACAACAGTCTCTGGAGGCACATCTGACTTCTTGGGTGGCCAGTACATGCAATGTGCGGGGCCAAGCGGGGCGGGATGGTGGTAGACGGCATTGAGATAAGGGCCGCGGGAGGGTCTGGAGGGCAGGGGAGTGAGGAAGGAGGGAAGACTGGCCATTTTGCAGTGGCCAGTCGATGTAGTGGAGGTCTGGATTTGTAGGGAAAGCCTGGACTGAGGAGGAGGATGCAGCAGTCAGGGGATTTATTTATTGGCGAGAGTCCGGAAAAGGCAATGAATTGGATGCTCCCGATCAGAGCAGCCAGTATGCTTCACAACCACTCTTACCTCAACTCTCTCCGCAGTTCATGTCGCGCGTTCCTCCATTCCCAACGCGCCGTCGCTCTCCGTCCCACTCATCTCAGACCACATCTGCTCCGAGTACTTCCACGAGGCCATTGCAGATCTCGCGGCCAATCTCCAGGCCAGAAACGCCCAATTCCCCTTCATTAGCCGGCCTAAATCATGCTCCTCCGAACACTGCACCAATAGGCCCTACACGGCCACAACGATCCGAGCGAAGAGCTCGCGTGACAGACAACGGATCTGACCGTACCTCACTGGACCAATACAGGGATAGCGTCAGCACAACACGTTCCGACACCTCTGCTCAGCTACGCACACAACAACAGCAGGCTGCTTCTCAGAGCCCAAGGCCGAAGCCACATAGATCACCTACTGCTAATTCAGAGAATGGCAGTGAAACCACTCCGACATCCCTGGTTTCCGTTATGTCGGCATTCCATGCTGCGGGCTCCCGGAGGCGTGCCATGACAAATGGAAGCGACGACTTCGAATATCAACGACAAAGGCAGGAGGAAATTGAAGCAGAGAAGGCACGACAACAACGTATCCAGGAAAAGGCACTCAAGAGAAAGGGAACAGCAAGGGTTGGGGATATTGATGGTGCGCACCACCCCCATCTTATGATCTCATCCTTGCGTTGTGGTGGCTTACCCCATGATCAGCGGTTCTCGATGAGATTAAGGACGGATGGGAATTCATGATTGAACCAGATGTAAGACTACTTTCATGTTACTCTGTATCACCCCATAATCCGCAATCCAGTTCAACAATGTCGATCTGGCTCTCGAATTGCTTGATGACTCGTCAGAGGGCAAAGATATAGAATCCTTCCGACGCACAAAGTTCATGTTGTCAAAAGCACTCAAAGGATCAGTCGACAGTGCGTCTCACTCCAAGTCGACACTTGCAATATACATCTCATTTGTGACCAGAGCATTACCAGGCCTTTGCTGCTTCGCTACCGCATCACGCCTCTCTCCTTAGTCACCTTACAACTACCCAAAAACAAATCTCCGATGCACGCACAGCATTGCTCGAATCCAAAGAAGCGTTGGGCAACAAGCGAGCGGACCTTGTCCAACTATGGTCGCGAGGGCATATGCTCGAGGAAATGATCAAGATCCTGGACGAAATGTGGGTCAGCACGTCTCAGTGAGGATTTTGGTGTGCTCACGGGACTTGGTTCTTAGCGAACGCCTAAAGACAGTTCCTGATCTTCTTGAGACATTGATGTCCGAAAAGAGACTCCTTCAAGCCTCAATTCTGCTCGTACGAAGTCTAAAAATAATCAACAAATCGGACATGATGGAAATTGGCGCCGTTTCCGATTTGAGAAGTTACCTCATAGGACAGGAAACCGTGAGTCCCTTCACCATATCCCAAAGCTTCCTCTAACCCTGGAGCACAGGCTCTAAGAGACATTCTAGTCGATGAACTCCAAAGCCACCTCTACCTCAAATCCTTTTGGTGTGAGTCCCGCTGGTCGGCCTATCAACCAGGCCAACAATCATGTAAGTTCACCTCAAATTCTATCAATACAAATCTCAATCTGCGCTCCAGTCCCTGTCGTTGAATTCGAAGCCGAGGTCAACATCAAACCCCACCCCAATCCCCAATCCTCTCCAACATCCCCTTCATTCCGCCAAACCCGCCTCACTCGCTTCTTGAGCGACCTCTCTATGCGGGCGAACGATCCACCCTACGACATCAACGATCAAGCCGCCACTACCACAGCTGTCGCATCATCAGCCTCGATCCCACCAACCTCCACACCCTCCTTAAACGCCCAAAACGCAACCAGTGCAAATCCTGAAGCAGACTCGTTTGCATATATGGAGACTTTGCTCGAGTCGCTTGCAGTACTGGGAAAACTTGGTTCGGCGTTGGATAACATTGCACAGAGACTGCCTGGAGAGGTCTTCAATTTGGTCGAAACGACGTTGGATGAAGTCGAAGAGCGAGCTGAGTACAGTAAACGCCAGAACGCCGGTGCTTCGAGTGCTATTGCTGATGGGATGAGCAAATCCGATAGCATCTATCTATTTGCTCCCGGTGGAAAGACCATTCCTCTTGGCCCTACCGTGGCCGGAAAGGGAAGTAAGGACAAAGACCCGCCTGTGAAATCGACGATGTTGAGGTTAGCCGCGCTGGAAAGCTCGGCAAAACATACGGAGCACGAGGTTTTGAAGGACCTGTTTTGGACTTTGTACTCGAAGCTAGATGCGGTTGCGCAGGGGTTGAGGGTGGTTTCCGAGGTTGCTAATCGGATTGGTTCGGTACGTCCTTTCTACTTTCGTGTGTCCTAGTAGTACTGACGAGGTATGTAGAGGAGGGACTTTAAAGATACGTCCGGTGCGAAGCCTGGCTCATTTTTCCCGTTGACAGAAATTTGGAATCCTGTTCAGGCTGAAGTAAATGTCTTGCATTCGTCGTTTGTGGGCATCTGCTAATCCTTATCAGGTCCGGACATTGATTCAAGACTACGTCACGGACGAACAGCGTGGCCTCGTATCTGGCAGGAACCCTATTGCATCCATCAATGAGATCCTAAGAGATGGCAAGTTCTCCCGGGATAAAGGAAAAGTACGTTCTCTTTCCATTTGGTGTTGTCAGATATTCACGGAACACACGTAGTCCGTGTTCAGGTTCATAGACACTGACATGAAGCGGATATCCAAAACTCTGAAACCACACGAAGAAGGCCTCACAAAAGTCCTCAAGGACACTATGCCGGGCCTCGTGCAACCCACCTCCGGAGACACATTACAAAATACCATCACATCCACAACAACAGCAAACCCGACAGACGACCGAATTCTCGGTGGCATGGATCAACATCACAGACTACTCATTAAACCGGACACATTCAATGTTACAGTCTTGTTTCAACCCACGTTGGCGTTCCTGGATCGAATCGTGGATGTTCTTCCGGCTGGGCTGGAGAGTGCACGATCATCGAGTGGAGTGCTCGAGGAATTTGTGTTAAAGGTGTATTTGCCGCAGTTGGAAGAGAAGGTGCTAGATTTGTTCCATTCGGCTGTTACTGGTGCGTCCGAGTCGTCTTCTTTGTCGTTGTTAAACGTTGATGTCATGATGCTGCAGGTCCTGAATCGTTCCAACCCGATCCGCTATCCACGAACTTGTCACCGGAACCGTTAATAAAGGTCTCCCTTAACCTTTCTTGCAATTCTTACAACTGACCATGTAATTAACTCATAGGCTAGTACGCAATTAATGGCGTTGATCAACTCCCTCTGCGTCATGCTACGGGCAACACCATTTCATAGGGAAAATTACTCGCGTCTTATTCTCGGCGTCGTCATCCAATTCTATCAACGATGTTCCGATCGCTTCCATGCACTTACGATGGTTCCGCCTTCATCGCAAACAGGTGAACAAAAAATGGCATTGGGTGCATTGTGGGCACAGAGGTCGGAAATGACTCCTTGTCTGACCGAATTATTGGCTACGCCGGTTCGTGGTGTCTTCTATCTCGCTTATTTGGTACTTTTGGAGAGAAGAGGCTGATAAGGTGTACAGGAGAGTGACTTGTTGAAGCAGCAGCAACTGTGTCGGCAGCAGACAAATATCGAAATCGAGCTACTAGGACGAAAGCCGATCATGAAGGAGGATTTGATACCATCTGTACGGAACCTATCGGCGCTCGCGAGTCTATACCGCAGTGTGGTATGTTCGCTTCCCGTTTCGATGCTCATTTTGTGGTAAAACAAGGCTGATGGATCGATACAGGCATGGTTTGCACGAGAACTAAGTGCACTTAGATCAAGACCCGACGACTCGCTATTATCACCCACGTCACCCAACGGTTTAGAAAGCCTTACTGGAATGACACCTTATACCCCTTTCATCCCTCGCCCGCCGCCAAGTGGCGACGATGGCGAATTACAATTACCACTTTCGAGAGAGATGGCACTGTTGGTATTCTTTCTAGATGTGAAGTTAACATGAGTCAGGTAGCTGACTGATTCTGCTTACAGGCGCTTCCAGGCACTTCTCAAGACGTATGAGCAGCTGTCTGGGTTGATTTTGGATACCCTAAGGATCGATCTTCGGTGCCGGGCGATCTTCTATCTAGAGGCTGCTATGCGACATGTCAGTCTCGGACTTTCATTTTTAACTATGAATCCTGACTCCCCGAATGCTCCTAGGGGAATTATGCTCTGACATACGAAGTAACGGAACCTGATCCGTATATTGTTGACCTCAACACGGAACTGGTGCAGTGTGACGATATCACATCCACTAGCCTACCACCGAAGGAAAGACAGTGAGTAACGGACAGAACTAGAGCATTATTATTGTGGAGCTTACATCCTCCGTTTAAAGCTATGTATTCACAGGTCTCGGACATCTAATGGAGCACATGCTCATTTCTAATGCCCGCTTGCTACGGCTACCGAACGATTACGGCATTAAAAAGATGATGCGGAACATGTTGGCGTTGCAACAAAGCATTAAGACGCTCACCAATGACCAGCAACATACTGAGTTCGAGCGCGCGAAGAAATATTACTCCTTGTATTATCTTACGCCTCAGGTATGCACCCAACTTATTTCATTTGTTCAACCTGACATCTCTGATCCGGAACCAATTTGCTTATGCGGGATAAAAATAGGACATGCTTGATCGTATCCGCGAGAAACAGATTTTCAATTTTGACGAATACAAGACGATGTTAAGCTTCCAGTGTGGTGTTAATCCTCTGGAGGGCGATGCGGGCGTTGTGAAGGCTACCGATCGCAAGTATAACATGTACGTCATTGAGCTGCATGGACTGGTCATGGATGATTCGTAGTATACATTTATTTAGTCTTGTGCTGTTTTTGGAGTCCTATCTACCTAGCTTTTTTCGTTCGTTTTCGCATCAATGTATTTTTTTTTTGGTTTTGAGATTATCACAATGCTCGAAGTTGAAACGTTGACTGCGGCCATTACGATGGGTTAGGTGAGTAGTTGATATTTGCATCGGCAGGCTCTGACGGATCCGGTATATTAACGCTTAAGTGCTATGAACTGATCTCGGAAGAGTAACCGAGCACGTCCTCGCGGTATCTTCATGGTATTTGCAAGAGGGCTATCTAACGTAGGCAGCACGCTCTTTTACTGCCCTTCAGCTTTTATCTTCCTTGACTTGGCTTTTGGCCCGGTCAAAACGGACTCGTGCCAAGCAAGCTGAGCGGCTGCAGCAACAGGAAGTAGTCGACCCCCAGTGCTGTAGAGGTCACCTAGGTATTTGGGTGAACGTTCAACAGAATAACGTCCACTTCCTGGTTTCTGTCCTGGTGTGAACGTGAGGATAGGGAGCCGTCCCAAAAGACTCTGGTATCGTCGTCTTAACCAGCGTGAAGGATGTCGTTCAGAGGATGATGACTCGGGGGTAGCATCGGCACCTAGAGCTCGGCGTTCCCGTCGCGTGAGTTGTGGGGATTTCCATAAAGGTCCGACCATAGCTTCAACGTCTTTCAGCAGATTCAAGCCTTGTAAAGCGCCTCCACGTGCACCCACATCTTCCAACGCGCGACCACCTTGAACCTCCACCTCAAGGGGAGGATAAACCTTCTGCACCTCCTGTTTAAAGTATCGTTGCAGCATGTTTTTGTGTCGTCGTTTACTCAGGACACCGAATAAGCGTGCTTCTTCGGAAGAGGGGTCGGCTTGAGGAGGTAGAGTCGGAGGTCGGTCCAAAGTTGTAGGTTTGAGTGCTTTCGTTGTACGTGAAATATCGCTTGTCATCAGGGCGCGAAGTTCGGGAGAGTAGACTGGAGGACGTGAGTTTGGCATTTGCGGGATAATAGGCGGAGGAACTTGGGTATTTGGGTCGGAAAGAAATGGCTATGTTCACGAGAAGTGTCATGTAATTGCGGAGCCAAAGGGGACCGGACGGACAAACCTCTAATAACTCGTGTTTTAGTTTCCCTTTTCGACCATACGCGATATCAAGGATGTGGTCGAAGCTTCGCCAATCACCTTGGAGACCTTTGTCCATCCTTCTTAGTTCCTGTGTGAGTCGCGTGAGCCTTTTCGGTTACATCTGCGGGAGATTGGTGGAGACCTTGGATATGCGCTTGAATTTTTTCCTCTGCAAACTGAGGGGCTTCGTATCTCTGAGATTCTCAATGTCATCCCGAACTTTTAGTCGGTAGAACTGTCTGAAGTCTTATCAGCCAACGGATTAATGGTAAACAGCAGTGAGTTCTACCGGAGGTAGTTGTGTGGCAGCTGGCGAATGACTCTCAAGTAGTCTCGGTAAAGAGATAGAACTGGGATATGTTTTGACATGGGTCGCCAAGGAGAATCTCCGACGGTAGAAGCCAAATAGTGCCGAAATGCCAATCATCATCGCCCTTCATTAACTCCCACGGTCACTCTCGTCTTCTCCTTCTCTCATGAGAACCCCCCTTTCGCATCCTGACCAAGCCAGCAGCATCTTTGTAGCTGAAAAAGGACTACAGTCGGACTGGTCCAGCCATAGTCCTAGTATCCAAAGCTTTCAGAATCCTCGTACAATTGATTTTGGGACCAATCATGTGAATGTCCTAAAAATAACTCGGTCTCGGCGAAACTCTACTTGTCGCAATTTCGGCCACGATGCAGTAGATTGTGCTTTGCGTACCTGTACTCTCACCATGACGCTCTCCATTTTTTCCTGAAAACCAGATTATCCGGGATATAGCCGCGACAATGCGTACAAAACACCGTGACATCGTAAACATTGGTTGACATTGGTTATCCCGCCCGCAGGATGAAGTCTCTTCTTGTTACCTTTGTTGCCGTCTCCTGTGCTCTTGCGCAACAGCCGGTGAGTATCACTGAAAATCCCCCATGCGAGCACTTCTGAACCGAACTACAGCTTTATGCTCAATGTGAGTCCTCCATACTTGATGCCGAAGGAAGGGTTTAACGCGATGAATTCTTCAGGTGGCGGCAACGGTTGGAGTGCGTTTATCTGTCTACCTAGACTCAACAAGAACTAATTACGGCACAAATGTAGCTGGTGGAACCACCTGTGTCTCTGGTGCCGTTTGCACCAAATTGAATGATTGTGAGCCTTGGTCACCTTTTCATATGTAAACTCTTTTCCTTAAAACCCTTCCAAAGACTATTTCCAATGCCTTCCTGGAACGGCAACGAGTACAACAACTACGACATCATCAGGATCTACTCCAACGTCCACCCCTGATCCCGGACGCCTTCCATTCCTGGGAGGTGTAAACATGGCCGGTTATGACTTCACTGTTGTCAGTAAACTCCGTAGCCTTCGTCTTGTAACATACTCACCTTGGGATTTCATTAAGTCTACCGATGGTTCCTTCAAGGGAACAGGAAGTGACCCGCCCGTCTCGCAGTTCGCCCACTTCGCACAGCAAGGTGTTAACGCCTTCCGCATTCGTAAGCCCAAACTCCTGCATCTAGTCTGTGCTCTCGCTGACAGTGGGTGATTGTTAGCCTTTGGTGAGTATGACCATCGCGAAATTCAAACCGATTATTTAACCGAACCTCAGCCTGGCAATTGATGACACCCACTGTTGGCGGCACTATTGACAACAATTTCTTCAACCGCTATGATGCCACCGTGCGAGCCGCATTCAACTCGGGCAGCAACCCTTGGGTCATCCTAGACCTTGTGAGATCCTACTCCTATCATCTGATTTATTCCTCGCCTTATCGTCCCCGATAGCACAACTATGCACGCTGGAACGGACAGATCATCGGTCAAGGAGGACCCACTAATGAGCAGTACGCCAGTCTGTGGTCCCAGCTTGCCGCGAAATACAAGGACAATCCAAAGATCATTGTAAGTGCTTCTCTCCTGACAAATCTTCTGGGATGGGATTGACAAAGGATCCAGTTCGGCATCATGAACGAGCCCCACGATGTCCCTAATATTTCCACCTGGGTCGCGTCCGTCCAGGCTGTTGTTAATGCAATTCGCGCCGCTGGCGCCACTTCTCAATACATTCTCATCCCGGGTAAATTATGGCCCCATCCCAGACCTTGTGACGAGCTGCTAAAGTGAAGGCTCAGGTTCGTCCTGGTCCAGCGCACAGGCATTCCCTACCGAGGCCGGACCCCAACTCGTCAAGGTTACTGATCCCGCCGGTGGAACTAACAAGTTGATCTTCGATGGTATGTTATTCGACCTATGTGCAGTGGAAGAGGGGAGCTGATCAAATTCTAGTCCACAAATACCTCGACAGTGACAATAGCGGAACCCATCCTGAGTGCACTACCGTAAAGCTACCTCTTCTTTGTTGCATATGACACACTTATCGACCATATACACAGGACAACGTCTCCGTTATGCAAACTCTCGTCAACTTCCTCAAGGCTAACGGTAATAGGCAGGCGCTTCTCAGTGAAACTGGTGGAGGTAATACCTCTTCTTGTATCACTGCGTATGTTTCCATCTCTTTTTCTTCACTCGATCCAACTGAAATTTCTTGCATAGCTTGAAGTCACAACTCGCATTTGTGAAGGCCAATTCTGATTCCATTGCTGGATTCACCGTCTGGAGTGCTGGTGCCTTTGACACTACGTATGTCTTGACCCTAACTCCCAACGCCGATGGTTCGGATCAACCTCTCTGGACTCAAGCCGGTGAGTGGTCTTCGACGATCTCACCCACCTAGCCATTACTTATTTCACTCATTAGTCCGCCCGAACCTTCCCTGAGAAGAACTAGTCAAGTGTAATGAATATCCGTAGTAGCAAAATATGGCATGTAAAGCACGACATCCGGCCCCGTGACAATGCAATACCTGGATGACAAAATCGCAGAAAAACACTTTGTGAATAGTGGGGTGCTTGAAGTCTTGGCGGAGTGTTCGCCTTTTGTATCTACTGGCGTGGATGGTCAAAAATCTATTTGATACGGAGTGATACTTATGGTCATGTCCTACGAAAAATCTTATCTATAGTAATCCTCAGCCTTCGTACGTTCTTCATCGTTGTCTTCACCGATGTTCTCGTTTCTTGAGCCGCCCCCCTGTCAACACCGACCACTCTCGCATTGTCAACAAGGCCTGGCGGGCTGCAATCCCACTGAAAACCGAGTCATCAGTGCATGAAATGTGATTGCGACAGGGGAGGTTTACTGACATATGTCCCGACCTTCTTCACATCACTCTCTAGCGCTACAACAATCTCCTCCAACTCGTCCTCAGAGAATCCCCGTGAAACACTAATTCCCCAAAACCTCCCCGCACCTGTGGAGGTGGGCAATGACAAGGCATTAGATGACGATCCAACATCCGGATCCGTCAGTTCATTAATGTCCCTTGAATCGGAGGCCTGATGGACTCTAGGCCTGGTGACCCTTGCCAAAACCTCCATGGTACCACGTGCAAGCACGTAACAATTGCTCTTCTTGAGATTGTATGACGCCAAGACATCGCGAACACGGCTGAATGCCAATATAAAGAGGAAAAACGGCAGGGACCCATCTCGAGGGACAACAGAGGTCGTTGAATTGGGAGGAGAGAACCGCATATAGTTGACCCTGCGAGTCTTGCTTGTGGTTGGGTCGTGCAATCCAATGACGTCCAGGGCATCAACAGAGCCCCCCGAGGACAGACGGCTAAAGGCACTCGACATCTGTGAGCTCCCTGTGTACGTGCTTGTCAGCCACTTCCGTGAGTCAGGCCAAGATGTGCAATAGGCTCACCCGGTGGTATAAAAGCATGCCTCTCCAGGATAATCCTAACATATGATCGCTCATCATTCCAGTGCGAGGGGGTAGGACACACGGTCACCCTGAGATATCCGTGTTCCAGTCTATTTTCTGTAGCGGTGTGCTTCATGGTCTCTAGGAGAATGACATAGGCATCATTGTAACTTTGGTGGGCACTCGCCCCCAGGTAATGTTCCCGGAAGGTAGCTATCGGGAGAGGGCCATGAGGAGCTTTGAGGATTGCAAAAGGATACTGGGTTGTCGGGTCAGGGTCCATCAGGAGACCGAGGGACAGGAATAGACGTTGGAGGGGAGTCGATAGTGCCATGGCCTACGATCCAGGTGTTTTTGAAGGTGCTATGAGGGGGGATTTGAAAACGGGCTGAGGCAAGTCCGCCACTCAACAGAAGATGTGGCTGTCGTCCGTAGAGTCAATCCTCAGCAACTGGCAATAAACAGATATGACAAGTGCTCGTGTGTAGCTCAGTGTGTGTCACCAGTTTACTGGGAGCTTTCTCTCCTGGGCGGTACCATGCGCCCATTTATTAGGGAATTCCACCACGATCACCATTTTCTCCTATCACTGGCAGTCTGAAAAGTAACGTCACACAAGACAATGCGCCAGAAGAGACTTCACGCTGAATGTCCATCATTAATAACGATTCTAACATCACAACGCGACACAACTCGTTGGGCAAGCTGCCTTCAACCTTCAATGTCGTTTGGACCAGCTCCGACCGTGATTTGGGCAACGTTGAGGATTGTGATTCCACAGAGGGTCCGGACTTGGTGGATGATTTGGTGTTGTTCTTGACCTTAGTCTCGCCACTGAAAACGTCGTCGTCCATGCTGGACAGTGTATTCTTCGTACGCTTATTTCTTCGGCTGCGGCTTCACAGTCAAGACGTCATCACCAAACAGATCCGTCGTGGATGTCGGCTGGACACACTCCTCGAAGAGATCTGTGAAAGCTTTGCTATTCACCACGGGTTTCATAGCACTGTCATCAACCAACGACGAATTCTCTCTGTCTGGATGATTTTCTTCCCCATCATCACTACTATCGCTGTCGTCGCTTCCGAGCCATTGGAGCTGTAGGTTTGGGAGTGGGGGACCGTCCGGGGACAATACACAACAGCGTTGCTATTTATTCGGTGATGGTGACATTGGTTCCCTTCGTAGTTGTGTCCGGGCTCGGGAGACAGCCGATGGCGATTCTTGGAGTTGAGTTGAAGTTGAGGGTTGTGCGAATTGGGTGAACAGAAAAGGATCAGGGGACGGCCTCCTTTGGGAACTCTGGGCTCTGGACTTCCGGGGGATAAAAAATGGGTTCACTGCAGGTTTGGGGAGGTTGAATGGAATAGTTTCTTTCCGCTTTCCCTCATCCTTCTTTGGGGATCGAAGGTATTGAAACTTGCGTGATCTCCACTACGCGCGGAGAGGATTTAAGGAGTTTCGGCGGTTTCAAAGCAGATGGCGTGACTCGTGATGACATGGATGGTGGGTCCTTGGGACGTGAAGTCAAGCCCCCAAGTTGTTGTCGCAATCGCAACTTTGGAGAGCTTCTTGTAGAGCTTATATTTTTGGGCTGTATTTGCAGGATTAGTCCGACGCGAGATAAATGAGGTGACAGGACACAGCGGCTCCGAGGTGGAAGGTGGGTCATTGGGACGTGAAAGTGGTAGTGGTACGGGTGTAACCCCTATTACCAAGGTACGGTCCGATCACATGACGTAGCAATAAGATAATGAGATAGTGATCAGAGAAAACTCAAACTGACTAATAACACCAGGTCGGAATTTATTCCAGCCTCCCAATAAACCCCCCACCAGCTAGTCATTACATTGATTGAAAATGGTAAATACATAACAAACGTCGAGAAAAGTCTCCCTGACGAAAGTCGCAGCCGCCGAAACGAGATAATAACCCCAGCGGTCTGGGTCGTGCAATCATCAACCGCAAAGTGAAAGATGCTAAACGAATGCAGGAAACAGGGAATGTAAGCATTCGATTGATCGCTCTTATATGTGCAAACTCATTTTCTCTGACAGTACTCAGTCGATGTAGACACAACTGGCCGGCTGAAATCAGTTACACAAGAACGGGATCTAGACGAGTTCTTCAACACTGCAGAACTTGCAGGGACAGAATTTACAGCTGGTAAGCTTCCATTGCGTCCCATCTCACCTGAAGATATTCATGTTCAAAGAACGAAGAAATGTAAAAATCATCCAACAGTCCGTCGCATCGTCACAAAATCCTTACTTGCTCACCGAGCAAGAGGAGGCAAATGTTCTGAAGAAACAAGAAGCTAACAAGAAACGCCTCCGGGTACCGCGGAGGCCGCCATGGACGAAAAATATGACACCCGCTCAGTTGGACAGGCAGGAGAAGGCTGCGTTTCTGGAATGGAGGAGGGGCCTCGCGGAGTGAGTCATCACCGAATTTGATTCGTATCTCTTCTCTTCTCATCTGGTAAATCTCAAGGCTGCAAGAGACAGAAGGTTTTCTCCTCACACCCTTTGAGAGGAACCTGGAAGTTTGGAGGCAATTATGGCGGGTGCTTGAACGTTCTCATCTCATTGTTCAAATAGTGGACGCACGGAACCCTTTGAGGTTCCGTTGTGAAGATTTAGAGGACTATATTCGGGACGTTGAGGGACCTGAAGGGGAGGCTGGAACAGGCAGAGGAAAGCGGAAGAGCCTTCTCTTGATAAACAAGGCAGACCTGTTAACAGCGGAACAACGGTACGTCCGGGTTTGCTCTGTTTCATGTCTTAACGTTCCAATGATTGCATTTTAGCTGTCGTTGGGCGGATTACTTCGAGTCTCAGGGAATTCGCTATGCCTTTTTCTCCGCGGCCAATGCTGCAGCTCTTCAGCAAGCGCGAAGAGAAGCTCTTGAAGCGGCCTCACAACAGGGGCGGGCCAATGGAAGCGGAAAAGAGAACGAAGGCAAGGAACCAGATGAAGATGCGGAGTTACGCCGCGGCGAGGATCAAAAGGATGAGGGGGAGAAAGTACAAGCCCCTCCAGAGTCAGAGGACGAGATTGAAAATTCCGATGAATCGTCGAGCGAAGAAGACTATTTCTCCGCCGAGGAAGATGACGAGTTCAACCAAGACCCTAGGGCCCGAGTGTTGTCAGTCCTCGAGTTGGAGGACCTTCTCTTAAGGGAGGCGCCTCTGCTGTCAGGTAAGTTCACCGCCTTTCCCTTGAGGCGCACTCCCCAACCAACAAAACAGAGTTCACCGATGCTTCTGGGAAAGCCCCCGCCAAGGTTAATGTTGGTCTTGTGGGATATCCGAATGTCGGAAAGTCCAGCACAATCAATTCGCTTCTGGGAGAGAAGAAAGTCAGCGTATCCTCGACACCCGGAAAGACCAAACATTTTCAAACTATCCACTTATCGGACTCCATCATTCTTTGTGATTGTCCCGGCCTTGTTTTCCCCCAGTTTGCTACCACGAAAGCGGATCTCATATGCGATGGTGTTCTCCCAATTGACCAGATGCGCGAGTATACAGCACCCATAACTTTAGTCACCAAGCGGATACCCAAAGAGATACTGGAAGCTGTCTATGGTTTGTCTATTAAGGTACGGAGCATAGAGGAAGGAGGAGATGGAAAGGTTGCCGGACAAGACCTCTTAATAGCGTATGCCAGTAGGTGATCCTCCGTTCTTAATATGGTGCTATCTCACCTTCCATTCAGTTGCAAGAGGCTACATGCGCTCTAGTCAAGGCAACCCGGATGAAGCTCGTGCCGCACGTTATATCCTAAAGGATTATGTCAACGCCAAGCTCCTATTCTGCCATCCTCCCCCAGGCATGGATGAGAACTCGTTCAACGAGAGGACAAGACAACTCGCGCTCGCGCGAGCAGTAGGGAAAAAGAAGGCACCCATGACCCGAGTTGGAAAAGACTCAGATACGTTCGTGCTACCTACAGACACTGCAACCGTTCTATCAGCACGAGGTCAGGGTACCAAATCCAACGCCATCGACGACGACTTCTTTGGGCGCGATCCTCTGGCGGCCCGTCCTATGTTACAAGGCCGTAAAAAGACGGGTCAAAGCTTTTCGAGAGCCAAGTTTTATCCCCATCAGAACACCGTGGCTGATGATGGGACGCCCTTGGACTTTAGAAGCGCGCGGATCGCTGCGGTCTTAGAGAACGCTGGATCTGGAAAGAAGCACCACAAGAAAATGAGGCGGGTGAAGCAGCGGAGCGGAAAAGGATACGATTAACTTGGACCCTTTCATGTATTTTGAAGATGGGATCTCAGATCTACCCAATTTGATCACCCTTTCCGGATCGATATATATAGAATTCCCGCCTCGTTTGATTTTGATCCCTGGCTGCCACCACACATAACCACTCACTATAGTCGCCAGCACCAGTACCAACACTCATCATCTGGCCAAGGCAGCTGAATGCTTCCAAGATGCACTTCCAGGTGCCTAAGGTTATCAGCCAGACCAAATCTATTTCCTTTCGCTCGGATTGTACTGGTCTGTCGGAAACTCGGTCCAATGAGGCGGATATATGCGCCAAGCTTGTGACGACTTGGCAGGGCTATAGAGAGTGTAATATTGTTGCTAGAAGCTCGTTAAATGCTGCTATAACTCTACGCGACAGCGATAATCCTGGGTTTCACCCGCCCTGCAACGATCGGAAGAAATGCGAAGCTCTGGTGAGCGCGTGTCTTCCAAGGAGCTTTCGAGATTCACCGACGCGAGGAAGTACATATGTCATCAACCATCCTGCCATTTCTAACGTTCATTGCAAATTATATGCGTATGGCTTATATTCGTCATCGGTTCTAGTAGGGCTTACCTCCCTCCTTTAACTAGCGTGAGATCACCGACCGGGGGTGTAATTGTTTCTTGCCAAGTGGCGTCTTCTCATTTTTGTACCGAGGCTAAAAGCTCACGTACGCTCTCAGGATTTATCACGCAATGGGATCGCATACAATGGCCAACATATTAGAAGGAACTCAGTCATACTCATGGATGGCGACGTCCTCGGCCTTCCTGATCACATCGGTGAGATGTATATCCGAGTGTTATGATTGAATCGCGCAGCTGAAAGGGGGTCCGCACAGAGTTCACATGTCACCATATTATTCGAGAACCGCAGGAAAAGCTTACGATTTTCGACCCTACCCCTCCAACACAGACCACTCAAAAAGTCAGTCAAGTCTATCCCACGTTTTCTTTTTGCACACATGACATGTTCTCAGCGTCTCGGAAAATATATTGTGACGTCTCAGTGCCTGGGAACGGGGTCTTTCGCTACTGTGCATCTCGCTTTGGACCCGACTAGGCATAGACAAGTTGCCTGCAAGAGTATCAGAACCCGGAAGGACAACGAGGTCGAGCAAGTTATGAAGGAAGTGAAGATACTGATAAAGCTCAAGCACGTGAGCCTTCGCTTCTGAGTACTCATCCTCTGCGTCAACTTACACGGACTATCTAGCCGAACATCAACGAGATTTACGACACTGAACAAGACAAAAGATTTGTGTATGCCACATTAACTCTAATGGGCAACTTCTCATTTTTTGCGGTACCAGGAACATATTCCTTCAGCTATGCACTGGCGGAGATTTATTCACGTACATCACGGGACCCATGGGCACTGGAAACCCTCTTTGTGAAGCAGAAGCAAAATACGTCATGTATCAGCTTTTGGAGGGACTGCGGTATCTACATGACTTAATGATTTCACATCGAGGTGGGCCCATTGATGAAATTGATGCTATAAGAAAACCTGATCCACTGCAGACTTGAAGGGATTTCTTGAATAATTTCTCTGCTTTGTGCTATTCTAATCCGGCCCCCCACAATAGCCCGAGAATATCCTATTGCACGCGCCTGGACCTTATCCTCGAATTCTCATCGCTGACTTTGGCCTAGCAAGACCAAACGCTTACCAGGAAACTTTCAACGTATGCGGGACGGTTTCTTACCTGCCGCCAGAAGGGGTACTTGCGCTGGACAATAAGCATCTTGGATATATCGGGTATACTCATTGCCTTCGTTGGTCTTAATGCCAATACACTCAATCCTTCAGGATGCCAGCTGATTGCTGGAGTGCTGGAGTCATTCTCTACGTCATGCTCGCGTATGTTTTCTGCGTGCCTACCGGGTGCTGGAATGTTGATTGCTACGCTAGCGGGTGTCACCCATTCGACAACGAGCCAGACAAAGCTAAACCGCAGGAGTCCGACATCTCCTGTGGCACTTCCGAGGGTAGCTCGGAATACAGTACTGGGAGTAGAGACGCACGCCTCAAGGAGCGTATCGTGTACGGAGGAGTCCACTTTCCTCACTACCCATGGAACGACCTTGACGACGGTACGATTCCGTCCGTTGCACCGAAGGTCCTCAGATGATTCTATTGCCCACCATAGCTAAACAACTAATTCTTGAGCTGTTGGTCCACGACTACCTGAAACGAGCTACAGTTTATGCCGCACTCAGGAGCGTTTGGATCCAAAGTGAAATCAAGGAATTGAAGTTGCTGTACCGACGTAGGATTACAACTGATGTACATGATTGCACGCCATAACGTGATATAGTCTTCCTTCCACCCGAATTAGGCTTTGAGGAAATTGGCGTGGACTGCAGGGGGATGGGTTTAGTTGACTCCGTCGCTGATGCAAGAATACGCACTCACAGTGAATATGGTCTGATGCAAAAGTGGAAATCTGTGAGAGACAGCGGGTGAAAAGGGCTGTTAGATCGAAAACTGCCAAGCAACATACGAAGTAATAGCTATGATCGTATCCTTCGTGGCTCCGCACTCGGACTTGAACTTCATCGTATCCGGCACTTCGCGCAGCTTTAAGGAAGTTCTCTGGTAACAACTGGCCTTGTTTATAGAAATTGTCACCGGTACCCTAGAGTGAGTGGTGTGAGCGATTGGAAACAGTTTCATGTGGATCAATCCTACGTAGTCGATGAGGATGTGGACCGGGTCAGTGTGTTTGGAGATGAGTTCCGTAGCGTCATATAATTGCTTGCCCTCTTCAATCCCACCTTGGAGGTAACCGTTGAAAGCTTTCTCACCCCAGGGGCACTTCGACGGATTTGCGATTGGGGAGAATGCCGAGGCTGATCTGTACTGCTTCGTCTTAGATGCGAGATAGATTGTCAGAGCGCCGTGGCCACCCATGCTATGGCCGAAAATCGACTGTCGTGACCAGTCCTGAAACCCGGTGAGGGAAATGATCAGATAGTAAAGAATGACTCGAGCTTACAAGTGGTAAGCCAGCAGCTTCAAGGATTTCGGGGAGCTCGATTGTAACGTGGGTGAGCATGTTATAATACTTGGAATACTCGGGCTTTGTGGCGTTGAGATAGAATCCAGCGCCGACGCCGAAGTCCCAAGAATCGGTTTCGTTTGGGGCACCTGCACCTCGAGGAGAGGTATCGGGAAAGAGAATTGCGATGCCTTCAGCCGAGGCGGTCTTCAGGAAGTTTCCTTTCTGTGCACTAGGTAGGTGTTTGAATAAAGGTTGATTCGAGTTGGTGATGTGTGGGTGTGCATGTGAGGTCTGACGTACCCATTGTCTTCAGTGCAGGTCAGACCTGCGAGATAGACGAGGACGGGAACATTCTTCTCGGATGCGTTTGGCGGTAGATAGAGGTTGAACTGGGTGTTAAGGCCACCAAGGGCAGCTGACTAAGAGGGGGAGGCAGAGAGGGTTGAGAAGATTTGTCTAAATTGGAGGTGGGTGCGACCCAGGTACCTTGAACCTATACTTGACGAGTTCCCCTTCGAAAGATTTGTTGGAGGAAAGTTTTTCTAACGCTGGAGCGGCCGCCATTGCGAGGTGTAGTAATTGTGAGGAGACAGGAGCTCTTGAGAAGCTAAGTTAGGAGATATGGGAGCGTTGAGTAGGCCCATGATATAAGTCTTCCATAGGTGGGATCATCACGTGTGATATCATTCGGTCATGTTTATCAATAGCGGTCATTTGCGTTCGCTTTGATTTGTTGGAGATCTCGAGAACCCGTCTCGCTTCGTCGAGGGTGCTTGCCTGGATAAACAATTAAACGAGTGAGAGTTTCCACCATGATCGGTAACGGGGGGTGCCAAGCGAGAAGGTATGGTTCGCAGGACTGTGGTTTCGATTTTGGGGTTGCTTCCTAGCTACAAATGTCGGGTGAAGGTGTTTACGAGGATGGATGACGGTAGAGAAGTCCGCACTGAAAGTGGATCACGCGCTCAGTGACAGTCAATTTAATTTTGAACATGCCAGGTGACCCTGCTGGTCCAGGCGCTTGTTAATTCTCCCCTCAGAACCATCGCCTCTTTGTGCCCAAGTTCATGGCCCTTCTTCCTTGTTGCAGATCAGGCCTGTGATGGAAACATACAGAATGGCAAATGACTACTCGGAATTGAAAAATTCAACCCCCTCCTAGTACAGAGGAATGCCCGTCGTTGGCTTTTCTGGGTCCTTCACCTCAGCTATTAGCGTCCTGCGATGCCTGTACAATCCAACTGGGACTCTAAGGAAGGCCTATGCAAGGGTAGCCCTGTGGCAGTCTTGACATCCGCCGACTTAAATGAAGACTATATGTAGTTCTCGAATGGCATATTCAGATTCCCTGCCCTCACCCGTTGGATTGTCGTTGTCGCTCAGCCGAAATATGTGGAGGAGCTGCGGAAAGCGCCTGAAGATGAAGATTCGGTTTGGGAGGCTATGAAAGAGGTATGCTCACGTTTCTCCTCCCTACGTGCGTATACTCACCCTCCAAACAGATCCTACAACTTCCAGTCACAGTCGACTCAGGGCGACTCGCCGATTCGGAGCTCAAGTCTCTTCTTGGTGCTCAGCTAGCACGAAATCTGCCGCTTGCACTTCCCGGAATACGCGCAGAAGTAGTGAAGTTCGTGAACAAACTTATTTCTTCTGAGGAGGATGGTGCGTGTACCAGCTATTACCGCCTCCAGTATCGCCAAAGGACTGAAAGAAGTCTCAGAATGGAAATACATCGATGAACTCGAACTTATGATGCGTATTTGCAACTGAGTAGTTAACCAGACACTGGTTGGAACCTCGTTGTGTGGGTTTTTGTAATCTTCCGATACGGCAACCCTCAATCGAAGTAGCCCAGAACACGGAATTCACAGACTCGAGCATCACCATTATCGGAAATTCGGAACAATATGCGAGGAGGCTAAGAATGTGCCCCATACTGCTTCGACCATATGTATTTCCTACATTCATGCTACATGGATCTTCTAACGTTTAGAACTGGACGGACTCTTTGCATTCGCTTGAGTGTACTGTCTCTCCCGCTCAGCTCCTCTTACTCGCATCCCTCGTCTTTCACCATCCTGAGTGCACTACCGTAGGGCGACCTCTTCTTTGTTGTATACAACACACTTATCGACTATATACACAGGAGTTATGTAAACTCTCGTCAACTTCCTCAATGCTAACGGCAACAGGCAGGCACTTCTCAGCAAGACTGGTAGAGGTAACACCTCTTCTTGTATCACTGCGTATGCTTTCACCTCCCTTTCCTCATTCGATCCAACCGAAATTTTTTGCATAGCTTGAAGTCAGAACTCGCATTCGCGAAGGCCAACTCTGATTCGATTACTGGATCCACCGTCTGGAGTGCTGATGCCTTTGACACTACGTACGTCTTGGTCCTAACTCCCAACGCCGATGGGTCGGATCAACCTCTGTGGACTCAAGCTGGTGAGTGGTCTTGGATGATCTCACCCACCCAGTCACTACTTATTTCGCTCATTAGTCCGCCCAAACCTGAGAAGAACCAGCCAAGTGTGATAAATATCCGCAGCAGCAAGACATGGCATGTAAGCGCGACATCCAACCCCATGACAATGCAACACCCGAATGACAAATCGCAGAGAAACATTTTGTGAATAGTGGGGTGCTTGAGGTCTTTTCTTTAACTCGCCCACTCGAACTCAAGTTTTGGTCTTCTTGACCGCGAAATGCCTCCATAAATGGAACTTTGATCTCTCAACCCGATAGATCCCTTGTGCAACATCTTGTCGACCAAAGGGATGTGGCTTTTATCGCACATTGGACGGGAACAGGTCATGGGTCCGAACAGCCATCGTGGATCAGCTTCAGCTTCAGTTCTCTCGCACTCCGGTCAGCTCGGCTTTCGTATTATATACTGGGATTCCCTTTTGCTGCCACATGTCGACTGAGCGCTCGCTTTTTCTGTGTTCACTGGCTTGGATGGTCAAAAGCCTGTTCGAATGGAGCGATGCTTATGGTCATACACAGCTAGCAGGCAACGGTGCTAATGTTGGTCATGTCCTATAAAATATCTTATCTACGGTAATCCTCAGCCTACGCTGTACCTTCTTCATCGTTGTCTTCACCGACGTTCCTGTTCCTCGAGCTGCCCCCCTGTCCGCACCAACTGCTCTCACACCGTCAGCAAGGCCTGGTGGGTTGTAATCCCACTGAGAAGAGAGTCATCAGCGCATGAAACATGACTGCAACGGGGAGACTACTAACATATTTCCCGACTTTCTCCACGTCGCTCTCGAGTGCCACAAGAATTTCTTGCAGCTCGTCCTCAGAGAATCCCCGTGAAGCATTAACCCCCCAACACCTCCCTGCGCCTGCGGAGATGGGCAGTGATAAGACATTGGATGATGACCCAACGTTTGGGTCTGTGGACTCTTCGGTATCCCTTGAACCAGAGGCCTGATGGATTCGGTGTCTAGTGACTGCTGCTGAAACTTCCATGGTACCACGTGCAAGCACGTAGCAATTGCTCTCCTTGAGATTGTATGATGCCAAGACATCGCGAACACGACTGAACATCAATATAAACAGGAAAAACGGTAGGGATCCATCTCGAGGGACAACAGAGGTCGTTGAGTTGGGGGGAGAGAACTGCATATAGTTGACCCTGCGAGTCTTGCTTGTGGTTGGGTCGTACAATCCAATGACGTCCAGGGCATCAACAGAGCCCCCCGAGAACAAAGAGCTAAAAGCACTCGACGCCCGTGAGCTCCCTGTGTACGTACTTGTCAGCCACTTCCATGAGTCAGGCCAAGATGTGTAATAGGCTCACCCAGTGGTATAAAAGCATGCCTCTCCAGGACAATCCTAACATGTGATCGCTCATCGTTCCAGTGCGAGGGGGTAGGACACACGGTCACCCTGAGATATTCATGTTCCGATTTGCTTTCTGTAATGGCGTGCTTCATGGTTTCTAGGAGAATGACATAGGCATCATCGTAACCTTGGCGCGCGCTTGCCCCTAGGTAACATTCCCGGAAGGCGGATATCTGGAGAGGGCCATGAAAAGCTTTGAGCATTGCAAAAGGATACTGGGTTGTTGGGTCAGGGTCCATCAGGAGTCCGAGAGACAGGAATAGACGTTGGAGGGGAGTCGATAGTGCCATGGCCTACGATCCAGGTGTTTTTGAAGGTGCTACAAGAAGGGATTTGAAAACGGGCTGAAGCAAGTCTGCCACTCGACAGAAGATGTGGTTGTCGTCTGTAGGGTCAATTCTCAGCAAACTGATAATAAATACGATATGAGAAGTGCTCACATGTAGCTCGGTACGAGTCACCAGCTCACTGGGAACTTTCTCTCCTGGGCAGTATCATACACCCATTTATTAGGGATTTCCGCCACGATCACTGTTTTCTCCTATCGCTGGCGGTCTAAAAAATAACGTCACACAACATGACGCACGGGAAGAGACTTCACGCTGAATGACCATCTAATCCCAAGTTGATCATTAATAACAACTCTAACATCACAACACGGTGCAACTCATTACTGAGGCAAGCTGCCCTCAACCTCCTCATCATCATCAACGACGTTCACACCTTTACCTCCATCATCATCATCCAGAACCGCGTCAACAACATTATTACCACTTTGTTTTACAGGTGGCGTCAGATCCTTACCGCGAAGCTGAACACACATTGCGTGATTCAATATAAGGTCCTCGATCTCGGAGTTACCCTCCTCAGTCGGTAACGTGGCGCGGAGTGATGAATGGGTTTCACACTTTGTTGCACATTGAAGCCGTCGGAGCTGCTGCTGTCGTCGTTTTCGATGCCGTCTTCCATGCTGTCGTCGTCATTCTGGAACCTTGCCTTCTTGCTGCCGCCGGCCTTTGGGGGCTGATGATTGCGTGTGACATTGGGTTTTTAACTTCTTTGAAGATCGGGAGGTGTTTGGATTAGGTGACGGTGGAAGCAATTAGAATGCGGAGGCGGAGGGATTGAGGAGTGATATCAAGGCAGTGTCGCTATTAGTCGTTTCATGTTGTCCCGACTCGAGTTTGGATAAGACACGTTTGATTGATGTGTGGTTCTGGGGAGACGTTCCTTTATGAGCACCGTTGGAGAGTTAAGTAGCGATGGGCGACGTCGTTTGGACCAGCTCCAACCGTGATTTGGGTATTGTAACCTCACAAAGGGTCCGGACTTGATAGATGATTTGGTGTTGCTCTTGAATTTAGACTCGCCGCTGAATATAAATATGTCGTCCTCCATGCTGGGTAGTGTATTCTTCGGACGCTTATTTCTTCGGCTACGGCTGCACGTCCAAGATGTCACCACCAAACAGGTTTGTCGTGTGTCGGCTTGACAGTCTCCTCGAAAAGACCTGTGAAAGCTTTGCCATTCTAATTCACCACGGGCTTCATAGGACTGTCATCAACCAATGACGAATTCTCTCCTTCGGGATCATTGTCCTCCCCGTCGTCACCACTGTCGTTGTTGTCGCTTCCGAGCCCTCGGAGCTATAGCTTTGGGAGTGGGAGACTGGCCAGAGACAATACACATCGGCGTTTCTCTTTATTTGGCAATGGTGACACTGGTTCCCGGACCTGTAGTCTTTCCAGGCTCGGGAGACGGCCGATGGCGGTTCTTGGAATTGAGTCGAAGTTGAGGTCTGTGCAGGTTGGATGAGCAGGAAAGGATCAGGGGACGGCTGCCTTTGGGAACTATGGGCTTTAGACTTGCGGGGACTAACAAATGGGTTCGTTGAATGGAATAGTTTCCTTCCGCTTTCCCTCGCCCTTCTTTGGGGACCGGAGGAACTGAAACTTGCATGGTCTCCGATACGCGCGGGGCGGATTTAAGAAGTTTCGGCGCTTTCAAAGCAGATGGCGTGGCTCGTGATAGCGTGGATGGGTAGGTCCTTGGACGTGAAGTCAGGCCCCGCAGTTGTTGTCGCAGCTTTGGAGAGGTTCCCGCACGTAATATTTGAATACAGGTGACCCTGCTGATCCGGGCGCTTGTTATTTCTCCACTCAGAACCATCATCTCTTCGTGCCCAAGTTCATGGCCCTTCTCCCTTGTTGCAGAGTTCACTCATTGAGCCTGTGATGGAAACATATAGAATGACAAATAATTACCCGGAGGAGGAGGATAGCCTTTTGCTTGTGTATCTCTGTCTCTTGGGATCCTTTCTGTACTTCATTTGGTTACGCAGGGACAGGGCTAGTGTAAGTCTGGGTTTGCAAAAGAGCACGAAATCAAGGTTTCTTATTGAAAATTTCAACCCCTCCTAGTACAAAGGAATACCCGCAGTTGGTTTTTCCGGGACCTTCACCTCAGTTGTTAGCATCCTGCGATGCTCGTACAATCCGATTGGGACTCTAAGGAAGGCCTACGCAAAGGTAACCGTGTGATAGTCTTGACATCCGCAGGCTTAATTGAAGACTGTATATATAGTCCTCGAATGGCATATTCAGATTCCCCACCCTCACCCGTTGGATCGTTGTGGTCGCGAAGCCGAAATATGTGGAGGAGCTGCGGAAAGCGCCTGAAGACGAAGTTTCAGCTTCAGAGGCTATGAAAGAGGTATGAGTAACTCGCGTTCCTCCCCTGTATGTGCATATACGGACCCTCCAAACAGATCTTACAACTTCCAGTCACGGTTGATTCAGGGCTATTTGCTGATCCGGAGCTCAAGTCTCTTCTTGGTGCTCAGCTAGCACGAAATCTGCCGCTTGCACTTCCCGGAATACACACAGAGATAGTGAAGTTCGTGAATGAACTTATTTCCTCTGAAGAAGATGGTGCGTGTATCGGTTATTTCAGCCTCCAGTATGGCCAAAGGGCTGAAGGAAGTTTCAGAATGGAAATACATCGATGAATTCGAACTTATGACGCGTATTTGCAACCGAGTGGTTAACCAGGCCCTGGTTGGAACCTCATTGTGTGGGTTTTTCGCGATCTTCCAAGACCACAATCCTCACCCGGAGTAGGCCAGAACACAGAATTCACAGACTCGACCATCATCATTATCGGCAATTTGGAACGATATGCGAGGAGGCTAAGAATGTCCCCCATACTACTTCGACCGTATGTATTTCCTACATTCATGCTACATGGATCTTCTAACATTTAGAACTGATCAGACTCTTTGCATTTTTGTTCACTCCATTGCCACGTATCAGGAGACAATTACGAGTCCTACTCTCCAAAACTTTGAAGGAACGTCAAGAAGTTCTCGTAAAGCATGGGGACCCTTTTCCCGTATGCTCGTCCTTTTTCCAGCTGTCGTCCACTAACCTAGGGTAGAATGACATGATTACATGGTTCCTCAGTCGTGATGCCAAATCCGAAATGCCTTTAGATGAGCTGGTAGCCCACGTGCTCCTAGTAAACTACCTCGCGGTCCATCCCATGGCCAAGGTACGGCTTTTCAATGTCCAGTTTTCTGAAGCACCGGTCGGAATGAATGATCCTTTCTAGGTGATGAGCCAAGCACTCCGACACCTTGCGAGAAATCCCGGCTGTGTCAAAGAGCTTCGCGCAGAGGCGGAGAGAACTATTGTACGAGAAGGCTGGTCGAAACCTGCCGTCGACAAAATGCATAAATTGGATAGTTTCCTCAAAGAAACGATGCGATTGAGCGAGACCATATTTAATGATTTTTATCCAAACCGTGCGTCGTTCCTCCAGGGCCGACTTTTACTCTACTCATTCTTCAATAGTGACCATGGCTCGCAAAACTCTTCGACCAATCACATTCTCTGATGGGACAACAGTACCGTCGAACACTCTCCTCTTTGTCGGTTCGCAGCTTCTCCACATGGATGTACGGTATTACTCTAAGCCAGACACCTTCAATCCCTTTCGCTTTATTCAATCTCCCCCTGATGATGATGCCCGGCCGTCGCGGGTCTCCCCTTCTGCATCCGTCTCTGAGACCCCCTCGCCCGCTCACTCACACCCAGCTCTTCCTTCAACTTCTTCGCCGGATCTAATGGCACCCGCATCATTAGTCCCTGTTTCATCCACACTTCCTGCAACATCGCCTACGTTCCTGTCGTGGGGTCACGGCAAACATGCATGTCCTGGTCGATTCTTTGCTGCTCCGGCCATGAAGCTCTTGTTAGCTCTTTTTGTGGTGGAGTTCGACTTCCGAGTCCCTCTCCCCCCCGCATCGACAACCCAGGGTGTCAACGAACAGAAGGATAGAGAAGGTGAATCCCAAAACAAGGACGACAAGGTGCTATGGATAGAAGTGAAACGGCGACAACGAAAGTCAAGATTGAATTGATGGATCTGGTGCTTCCATCGGATGTAGCTGAGTTAGGGTCTTATTTTGCGTCTGTTCCTGCCCCTCATTTCACTTCTAAGTAAAGCCCGTATGGGCTGGGGAAGACGCACGAATTCGGGAAGGCGGTATATATTTGTCTGTGTTAATGTCTGCGGTTTAATCGTTACAACCCAACAATGGGCTAAGTAATTTTGTGTTATAAACCACATTGTGGCCAGGTGTCAGAGCCGGCAGCGAATTTTACATCTGTAGTTTTGCGGGCATGCGACGATCAGAACTAGTCGTGCACCTTGAAGCGCATAGGGAGGGCATTCGCCAATTAGTTCTCGGCCTTTTTTAATAACTATTATTGAATCTCCTCTTCCTGTTGCAGCAATGTCAAACGATTTTAGTCGTCGAACCGAGGAAACAACTTGATCGTGGACCCCTTGGGTGGGTTGCAAGCACCTAATGGACTTTACCGCCTTTCAGCGACCCCTCCCCCCCCTCACCCGGAAACTTCGTGTCCCAAGGCTAGTTGTTAAAAGCAGAGCTTCAGAGCTTCAGGTCCTGGCTGACCCGAACGAACAACGACACTACTTTTTAAAACTGGCAACTAAACACACCGACGAGGAAATGCTGGCAGATGATACCGCCATCTCATACGAGTGCAGTCGTCAATAGGACCGCAACCTTTCCATCAGGTTGGGCCTGATGAACAGGTCCAGTCGTCTTGGATGTCACACATCAACTTAAGAACATTGCTTTTTCATTTATCACAGGTAATCGAGATATATGATGGACAAGGGGAATTGATTAGAAAGACAACTGGAGTATTTTGTTCGAACCTCTTAAGGTGAGATTACTATCATTGATCAGGAGTTTGAAAACTTTTGACGCCCAAGCGAATTCCTCCATGGCAAGTGATCGCTCAGGCTCC
>JAEUWR010000445.1:0-15934 GCA_018524895.1 Podaxis sp. C-F-101400 | reverse complement strand
GGGGGGGAAGGGGAAGGGGGGTCTTGGAGGGAGGGGGGTGGGAAGGTGCAACAATAGGCTTACACTGTGTTTGGGCAGCTATTGGCTTGGGAGGGTGGACATGTCAGCACTTGCCAGCGACTTGCCATGGATTGGAGCTGAGCTTGGCCTCAGAAGGATCCTTGATCTCCTCTGAGGTTGCCAGGGGACCTGAGGTCTCCCCCAATGACAGACCATTAGTCTTGTCTTGTGGGATAGTGGGGAGGGAGGGAGCATGTCAATATCTTTATTAGAGCCAGATGACTCACCTGGTTTGCTCTGGAGATTGGGGGGAAGGTGTGAAAGGGTGATTGCTCGAACCATGTCCTGAGTGAATTGTGAATCTGAGCCCTGGAGTATCCCAGAGGTGTCAGTGGTAGGAAGAGGGGAAGAGCCCTGGAGTGTCCCAGAGGTGTCTTTGGGAGTAGGGGAGGACATGGCTGGTGCCTTTTCAGCCTGGTGTTGTTGGTGTTGCTGCATGTTCATTGGGGTGGGGTTGGGAGAAGGGAGGGGGGGAGGAAATTGCATGGAAATGAACTCATGAAGACTTAAATGACAGTCTTCATAAGGGACAGAGAGGTTGCACATTTGCTTGGAATGTGCAATGGTGCAGAGGAGGTCTATGAGGTGTATAGTGCCCTCAAAGTCTCCAAATTTGGTGATGTTGTCCATTTGAGCCCATTGAGACCAGTGTTGGACAATAAAGCCAAGGAGGGATGACACAAATTTCAATCCCTCAAAATCGTTGGTGTCTGTGACATTGATGTCACAGATGGCATCAAAGATGCAGTCATGAATTGATGACCAATTTATTCCATGGGACATGGGCGCTGCCTCATGGGGCTGCGCATTAACAGGAGAGGGGGAGATGGGAGTGAAAGTCGGGAGAGAGGGAAGAGGGTCTGAGGGCTTGGATTTGTCCTGGGTCCCCAGTGTGGGAGAGAAGAAGCCATGAGAGGTGGCAATGGATTGGGCTTCAGTTAGAACCCAATGGAATGATAGGGCAATTTCTGGTGAGAGTTGGTGTTCCTCCTCACAGACTGGCATGAGAGAGGGATGGATGGAGTGGGGGGTGCTTAGGCCCTCAGATTCATGATCTTCATCTTCAGCTGAATGGGTTGAGGATGCAGTGTTATTGTTGTTGGTGACTTTGAGGCTTTTGCGAGCCTTGTTTGAAAGGAGTTGGTCAGTTGAGATTGACTGTTTGGTGCCCAAAGAAGGGCAGGGCGAAGGGGGTTGTTGAATAAAGCTGACATGGCCAGCTGGTTCATAAAATGGGCCTTCAGATGCAGCCCGAGGGAGGGTAGATGAGGGCACTAAACTAGCACTAGAGCATTGGCAGAGGCAGATGGAGGGAATGGCTTTTCTGACACTGCTAAGGATGCCACTAGAGTCCTTAGAGTCTTTCATGACGTGTTAGAACTAGTTTCTTATTCCTTTGTGCTATGAATAATCAGGCCACTGAGATGATAGGTGGTGGTTACTGAGAAAGGAAAGTTGTATTGCAGTGTTATAAACTCACACAGCACCTCTCACTGCAATGTTATTTATCACACCTTAGTTCATGAACTTGGACTTTCCAATGCCTCTCCTCCATATTCTCTGAAGACTGACCAATGCCAGGACCCTTATTCTATTCAACTGACTGCATGATGATGGAGATCCTTGATATTACCTGGGAAAATGCTCCTTTCACTCATGTCTTCAACCCTGATGGCCTATATGTCCAGACCATCCACAACAACTTTGACTCAGCATGGGCCCATGGCTGGAAGATGATTCCATATGCTGGGAAACTCATAGTATTCCTCCACCCTTACATGATGTATCCACCTGATGTCATTCCTTACATCATCAAATATGAAGTCACCCACAGACTCTACTTTTGAGAAGTAGAAGTCTATTGAGTCAATCCTAACTCCTCAGATCCCCCAGTCATCCCTTCTCACTGCACTCAGCTCCCACCCCTCCACACCATCAACTCCAATGTCCCAGGCATTGACAAATCAAGCCCAGAAGAGCTAGCTAGTGATCATCCTCTATATCCACCTCCCTATATCACTAAAGCCAATACCTCATTATTATCATCATTGTTGCCACACCACAGTATGCTTATCATCCACAAGTCAGATTCCTCTAACTCACCCCTCATGGGGAACTTCACCATTCCCAGTTCTGCCTCATCTCCTGATTCTTATTCCTCTGACTCCTCTAACAGACAGCTCCATCCCAATATAGACTTGTAGTTACTCTCCCCTTGTCTTGCTGTCCCTTTCCCTTCTTATCTGTGGACATAGTATTTCTTGTATCTGTCTCTACAAACCCACTCCCATCATTAATTCTATCTTTGAACTTGTTCCTATTTCTGTCCTGTCTATTCTTGCCTCAACTCCACTCTGTAGTTACTAGCTTCTATTGACTCTCAGACTCCTGGTTCTGCATTGTCATACTTACTAGTTTTGGACTTAGATATAGAGCTTAAATAGCTGCTCATGTACTGGAAGTGCAAGCTTCCAATATTCTTAAATCACTCTCAAATCACAGTGTCATTCTCTTAACTCTGCAATTGACATTAGTTAACAATCAGTGTGGTAGCAAACTCTCTATTAGTCATATTCTTGGCTGATAGAAGTTCAACCTCTGAGTGTGCTTAACTGGACACTTGCCTTGCCACCTTTGTATTGTTATCCTTCTCAGTAGATCCTATGACCTCTGCAAGCCATCTACTGAGATAGCCACCTCCTAGCTTAAGTATAGGCAACCAATGATAAGGACCAACTTAACATGCAGGGCACCTATCAGTAATACATATTCAGAATTACTTTTATTGCCCTTATTCCCTTATGGATTGGGCTCTAGCTTGACTTTTGTATCTATTGGAATAGATACTGAGTCAGTTCCATCTATTCCTTCCTTTTGAAGGAGATTCAAGATATACCATTTCTGGGAGATGGATATTGAGTCATTCCTTTGATTAATCTCAATTTCAACAATCTTTGAAGGTTCTCCAATATCTGTGAGATCAAGGATTGATGATAGCTCCCTTTTGAAAGCAGACAGTAATGCTCTTAAAATTTTCCCCATCTCTGCAGATGTATAGACAGGGGTCTGATAGGAGATTGGTGAAGCCTCTTTCTTTGAGCCTCCTATCCAATTCCTTGTTCCATTCTCAACCAGATTGCTTTAACCTATATAGGTTTTTACCAAGTTGCATACCCTATCTGTTCCATCACTATATCCTTCAGGTTGGCACATGTAGACCTTTTCCTGCAATTTACCATTTAGATAGGCACCTTTGACATCCATGTGCTGTACTCTCAGCTTTTGTTTAGGTACCATTGCAAGAATTGCTCAAATCATCTCAAGTCTGATAACAGAAGCAAATATGTCATTATAATCATGGCCTGGTCTCTGTGCATATCCTTTGGCTACCAATCTGGCTTTATATTTGACCAGCTCCCCCTGATTGTTATACTTCTTAGTGAACACCCACTTACAGGCTATTGGGACTGCACCATCTGGACAAGTCACCAGTTCCCAAGTGCCCCTCTTCTTGAGTTGTTCAAGTTCAGTCTTTATAGCCTTCTCCCATTCAGGCTATTCAGGGGATCTCTTTGCTTCTTAGAGGGTCTTTGGCTGGTCATTAGCCAGGGGTCTTTCAGCAAAGGCATTATACATGATTTCTGCAGATGAGAAAACCACTTCATTGGTTTTTTCTTCATCTGGAAATAGATCATTTAGATATCTATAATTTATTCAAGCTTTGTCCCTCAACTTTTTTGGAGGTCCTTCTTCACCTCCAATATCTGAGACATTCCTTTTTCTCTTCTCTTCAATAGCCCCTTCATTTGATCCATTTAATCTCATGGCATTACCTTCCTTCTCCCCCTTGATCTAAGCATTGGGTGGCATAATAGCCATAGGTTCAGGGGGGCTTTCTGAAGGTGGAGTGAGAAAACAGAAATTCCTAGAGGTCATTATCCTCTGTGTTCCAAAATTGAAATATTTGATGGCTTTTGATTCATCATCATATCCTAGGAATAGCCTTTTACTTGATTTGGGTTGTAATTTATTTGGTCTATTTTGACCTTATAGTAGCATCCAAACTGGTGTGCTAAATTCATGTAGATGAGAAACATTAGGCTTCTCACCATACCATAACTCATAGGGAGTTTTCATTTATGACTTGGTATAAGCTCAATTTTGAACATAGGTAGCATGAAGGACAGCTGAGTCCCATAAGAACTCTGGGACTTTATGAGCATCCTGTTACAACCTTTGTATGAACTCAGGTTGCAACTAGGCAAAGACTTGAGGATGAGTAAAGGGGAAAGAACTAGTTGGTAAAGCATAGCAAATACAGGTGTTCTACCTAGGGTTTATATACTATGAGGGACAAGGCTAAGAATAGGTGAAACAAGAGGATGAGTAAGTGGCTGATGAAGGTGAACTGTAAGAAGGGGCTGAAACATAAGGTGAAACAGTAAGCTGAGTAAGTATGTGCTAAATATAGGTGAGACTGTAACATCACCCTCCTCCTAAGGTGTTATGACCACATGAAACTAGTGCAGGGGTCCATGTAAGCTACAACATACTGGAAAGATAAAGTGGACTAGGAAAGTTTGGGCCTCTCTGGATGTTGGGGATCCATGTAGTCAATGAGTGATTTTGCAAGTGACATCCCTTTTGTTGGGACTGATGAAGAATTGGTTAGTGGCCTTTTTCCAGGCAATGAAGAATGGGGCATGATTGGGGTCTCTACTATACATAGGAATCATAGTGCCTCAGTATGTGATTCTGGTGTTGCTGTGCTTCTCAATTACCACCTGTGGTATTTGTTTCCAGTATTCTTCATCTTCTTCACTGTGCCTCTTTAGGGTCTTGAATGGGACAGGGGGAACACATCTTTCAACTGCTGTAGGGCCAGTGCACTCAGGGGTGAGGAAGTTGATGAAGTGTTGGACCTCATCTTTGATAGATGGTGTGGCATTTTCTCCCCCACCAGAGCTGATGCCTGTAAGGGGCTGGTGTTGTGTGGCAGGTCAAGCAGGTCAAGCCAGCAGGCATCCATTGTGAGGGAATGGGTCTTTTGCTTGGGTAGCTGCCATGAGGCAGGTTATGGAGCCTTCCTCCCCTTCATCACCAGATAGGGGGTGTTTGGAAAGCTGCTCAACTGCCATGACTAGGATGCTGGTGAACCTGTCATCAATGCTGGTTGCAAGGAAGTTGTTGGTGTCATGGAGGATGATATGGACATGTTAGTTCATTTGTGTTGATCTGCCTGGCCCTTGGGCTGACTTCTAGACTTGGGGAAGGACAGTCTGGACTGCTTGGCTGAATAGTTGGATGGCTTCCTGTACATCTTTGTAGACCTGTCAAAGTCTGATGATGTCTCATATGAGTTGTATGTGTTTGTCATAGTGCTTGGTGGAGTCATTGTTATTGGGTTGGATAGCAGGGGTGGTTGGTACAAAGGTCTGGTTGGTTTGATCTACATCCATGGCTGAGGTTGTTGTGTTGGATTTGATGTCTATAGCTGTCAATTACCCTCCTCTTTATAGGTTTTGCTCCAGGAAACCTTTGGAGATATTCCTGTACTGCTTCTTGGGTGTTCCCCAGTGCTGATTCAGCTATCCATGTGTCATGCTTGTTGCTATACCCCTTCCAGTGTACCAGGTACTGCATTCCTCAGCCTTTTCTGTGGTGTCCTTGGATCTCCTCTACTTCATATTCTTCTTCCCCATTAATGAGTTCTGGTTGTGGTGGTAGGTTGGCTCACTGATTAATGAACTTTGGCAGTTGGTATGGTGTTAATAAGGCTTTGTTGAATGCATTGTGTATTACCCATCCTTCTGGTAGTTCCAGTTGATAAGCTCCTGGTCCTACTTTCTGGATTACTTTGAATGGCCCATATCATTTGTGGTCAAGTTTCTTTGCTGGTCTATTTATTGTTGTATTGGTTCCTTCTAACCATACTTGTGCTCCCTTCTCATATTCCCTTCCTGGTGTCCTTCTTTTGCCATAGTGCTTTGTCATGGAGTGTCTCTTGCTTTCTAATAATTCCTTGGCCTTCTCTCAGCATGTCATGAGTTTCTTGACAAACTCCATGACAGATGGGATTGGCAACTCAGCAGTGATTTCTCCTTTCCATGGATGCTGGCTGTAGTTGAGGAAGAATGGTGTCTCTCCTGTACTGCTGTGTATTTTGTCATTGTACTGGAATTCTGCTGCTGATAGCCAGTTTGCCCAATTGTCTTGTGTATAATTGACATATGCCCTTTGGAAGGTTTTCACTTCCTGGTTGATTTGCTCTGTCTATCCATTTGTTTGTGGGTGATATGCAGTTGATAGGCCCTATTTGATCTCTATGGCTCTGCACAGGTTTTGCATGAGTGTTGATGCAAACTGTGGTCCTCTGTCACTGATGATTTCCTGTGGAATTCCATGAAGTTTCCAGATGTGATCCCTGTAGAGTTGTGCTAGACCCATGGAGTCTAGGTTGGTGCTTGTTGTGATTAGCTGGATCATCTTGGTGAATCTGTCCATGATGACTAAGATTGCATCTGCTCCATTCAATTCTGGGAGTGGTCCAATCATGTTGATAGTGACTTTGTGCCATGGTTCCTTTGGTGTTTCAAGGGGGTGAAGTGGGGCTGCTTTCTTCTGTTGTATCACTTTGTTCCTTTGGCAGCTGTCACATCCTTGTATGAAGTTCTTGACATCTGTCTTCATTGAAAGCCAATAGTACATTCTTTTGATGAGCTCCATCATCTGTGGGTTCCTGGGTGTCCAATGTCAGATGAGTTGTGGTGTTCCTTTAGGATCTTGCTTTGTAGCCTCTTGTGGTTCAGGACATAGATTTTTCCATCTTAATATGTGATCTCATCTCATTCCCATGTTCTCCCTCATTCATCCTTTAGCCATTTGTCAACCATTGTTTCCCTCCTTCCTTTTTGTATCTCTTTCAGTATTCCTTCATCTCCCTTGACTTCAAATAACCCTCTCCTTAGGATCACTTCTTCAGTGATTGGCTCCTGTTGCTGCATTTGCTGTTGGAATAGGGCATCTTTGAGGATTATGACTTCCTTTTCTTCTTCCTTTTCATTGAAGTGCATAATTCATGAAAGGATGTCAGCCTTGGTGCTTGTTTTCCCTGGTATGTGTTTCAGGATGAAGTTGTATTCTTGGAGTTTTAAGTGCCATCACATTTGCCTTGCATTGATTTGTCAGAGGGTTTGGAAGTATTCCAGGTTCTTGTGGTCTGTTCAGACCTTGAATGTTTCTCTTGCCTTGAGTAGCTACTGTCACCATGTCTTCAATGCTTCTATGATTGCAAGAAGTTCTCTGTTGTAGATCTCATAGTTGCATTCTGCAGGTGATAGTGACTGGGATAGGAATGCAATGGGGTGCCATTTGCCATTCTGCTCCTGTGATAGAACTCCTCCAATGGCATATTTGGATGCATCAACTTCCACCTTGAATTTTCCATTGTCCTGGAGTAGTGTGAGTACCAGTTTCTCCATGATGTGTTGTTTCAGTTCATTGAATGCCTTTTGCTGTGTCTCTCCCCATTCCTATGGTTTGCCCCCTTTCAACTTGTGTAGCAGTCCTGCAATGTTACTAAATCCCTTGATGAATCATTGGTAGAAGTTTGCAAATCCTAGGAAGCTTTTGATGTCTTTGACTGTGGTTGGGGTATGCCAGTTCTTGACTGCTGCAATTTTCTCTTCTTCCATCTTGACCTGTCTGTCCCCTACCACTATCCCAAGTATGGGCATCTCCTTTGCATTGAATACACATTTGGACCATTTAAAGTATAGCTTGTGCTTGTTGGCCATCCTGAGGAAGTATATCATTTGTTTTTCTAGTTCCTGTTATGTTCTACCAGGTATGACAAAGTTGTCCATGTAGTTGACCAATGTGCCATTCTGTAGTAGTTCCCAGAATAGTGAGTTCATCATCCTTTGGAATGTACCTAGTGAATTGCACAGTCTGAAGAACATGACTGTGGATTCAAATAGTCCCTGATTCATCAGAAATGCCACTTTCCATTTGTTGCCCTCCTTGATGTGTATGTTGTTGTAACCCCAGATGATGTCTAGCTTGTTAAAGTATTTTGCATCCTTTAACTTGTTGATGACTTCTCCTATCAGTGGTAATAGGGTCTTGTCCTTGACTGTGATGCTGTTGAGCTTCCAATAGTCTTGTACCAGCTGTTTGGACCCATCTTTCTTTGGGATGAAGAAGCAAGGTGATGCATAGGGTGATTTCAATGGCCTGATCCATCCTGGTGTGAGGTTTTCCTCAATGAACTTGTGGACTTCCTCTTTTTCCTTGATTGTCATTGGGTACATTTTTGCTGGTAGTTCACATGGGTGCCCCTCCATTAGGTTGATCTTGTGGTCCCATTCTGTGTGTTCTGGCAGCTTGTCAAAGTTTTATTTGTTGAATAAGTGTGTGTAGTCCCTGATGTAGTCTGGTAAGTCTGTCTCATTTGTCTTGTCTGGTACCTTTTCCTCCTGTGCTTTGTTTCTCCATAGTCTTGGTATGTCAATGGTTTTGTGTTTGATCTTGCATTTTGGTGGGCATCTTGTAAACCTGACCTGTCTATTGTTCCAATCAACCTCTGGGTTGTGTTCTGCTAGCCAATAATGTCCCAAGAATATGTCAGCTGAGTTGATGTGTGAGACCACTGCTACAAGTTGTTTCTTGTGTCTGTCAATGTCCATTTCTAGTTCTGTGTATTCCATGATGGTTTATCCCTTGTTGCATGTTCTATCTGCATTGAAAACCTTGAATGGTTGCTCCAACTTCTTTGTCAGTATCTTGTGTTTTTCAACAGCCTTCTTTGTGATGCAGGTGTGTGTGCAGCCAGAGTTGATTGATGTTGTTGGTCTCCATTGCCAATCTTTGGGGGTCTGAACCTTTGGTTTCACAAAGAGTTCTCATGCTCTGCTTCTTCTCTGAGGAATAGTGTATGGTTGTTGAGAAGAAGCTTTAGTTACAACAGCTTGAGAGTTTGCACTCACTCTGAGCCTTTGGAAAAACCCTGCTGACCTGATTCCTCCTCCATGCTCCTGATTCATGCCCTCTTGGGTGCCCTACAGTTTCTGGGGATGTGGCCTTCTTTACTGCAATTGAAGCATCTCCTTCCTCCTGGTTTCTTGCAGTCTCAGGCAAAGTGCCCTATGGTGTTGCACTTGAAACATTGGGGTGGTGCTCAGTTATTGGGTGTGGTTTGTCTCCCTATCTCCATTGGTTGCCCCATACCTCCATATGTTATACCCATACTGGTGCATTTTGTTTGGGTTTCAACTGCTTTGTATTGCAAACCAATATTGAGGATAGCCTCCTTCTATTGCTTGTACATGTCAGGCATTGATTCAATTGGGAATCCCAATATAGTCTTGATAATGTCTGGGTATGTGTTCTTCTTGAGTAGGAATATGGCATGCTTGTCATCTGTTTTAGACCTTGTCTTCAAGACATCAAATTCAATGAGGTAATTTGCTATGTACTTGTTGTTCTGCCAATATGTCTTGATCTTCCATTCTGCATTGCTTTGTTGTCTCTCATTTCTGAATGTCACTTCTACTTCCTTCCAGAAATTGTCCTATACAGGTGTGTCATCACTGCATTCTATCTGATCAAGCTTCATGCTTGTGAATTGCCCTGCAGTTCCTCCTCTCATCTGTGGGAGTACTGCTACAGCCTTCCTGTTGGCCTCATTGATCTTGTTGAACTTCAAGAAAAATGCCATTGACCTCCACCAGTCATCAAACTGGCTCCTGTTTCCATTAAAAAAATCCTGGTTCTGGGACCAATGATTTCCTTCCATTCTGCTGGGTTGTTGTTTCTTTTTTTTTCATCAACAATTTATATACTGGTGCTCAGATGCAGTCCAGTTGTAACATACAACAAGTGTAGCTACTCTATATAAGATGATGCAGGGGATCAGCTCCCCACAGGCTGACATGTGCTTGCTTCCTGAAGGCTACCAAGTGCAGGAGGAGGGCAGTGCACAAGCACTGCTGGGCAAGCTACTCCCCAGTCTGGTCCCCCTGCCCACCTCCCAAGGCCCCTGGAAGCTGACCCCTGGAGGGGCCTGCAACCAGAATAATGGGTTGATTCCCAGTTAACCACTACTAGCAGAAGCCGGTGGACACCAAGGGCAGCAGTTGGTTAGGCGTCAGTTCACTGTAAAGGACTCAAGGGCTAGGCCCAAGGTCTATAACCAGACTGGGTTTGGCAGTTATCTGACACCCAATGGGTCGGCCCTGAAGGTGAACACTGAAATGTTCTTCTTCAGGAAGTCAATTAGGTCACCTGCATAAATGGGCCCCTTGATGTGATGTCTGAAGTGCCTGCAGTGCTGCAGAATATGATCTCATGTCTCGACCATGGCCAAGCTGCAAGGACAGGAGGCTTCCTCCTGTGGGAAGAATTGGACCTTGTAAGATCCAATGGGGGCATATCCAAGGACACACCTAGTGAAGCACGCTGAAAGAGCAGGTGGTGCTCCCCTGAGAAGTGAGAACCATGCACTGCCAGAGTGATACCTGGGCTGAATGGGCTTCTTAGAAGCCGGGTCCAGAACCTGTAGGAACTGGGACCCTCAGTATTTTGGCTCCTGGAAGATAGCCTTCCAGGCATCAAGGCAGGACTGAACCATGCTCTTCAGCTGCTGGTTCAGGGATCTTAGAACCTGTGTGCCTGTGGCCACAGGTGGGAGAGACTTGGCATGCTCATGAGCCACCCCATGGATTGCCCAGAAATCCCTGGAGGGGACCTCCCAGAACTGAACCTTTCTCTCCGGCTGAGCCAGCCAGGGGGTAAGGAGATGGATGACAGCCAAGGCATGAGATTGCTTTGACATTGGAGAAGGGTCGACTGCCCGCTTAGCCAAAGCTAGCGAATCAGTCCAGACCAGGATAGTTGTGACCCCTTCCAAGCCAATGGCCTGGGCCAGAGCCAGATGAATGGCGAAGAGTTCTGCATCAGGGGTGGTGACATCACCTACTGCTCTTCTGGTTGCATTGACCAAATCCCCATGGTGGTAAACCAAGGCAGCTGAAACTGCCTGATAGATGCCATGTGTGGGCTGACTAGCATCAGTCCCACAACAGGCTGTGTCCAGGAAGTGTTCCGCCCTTCTCAGGATGCCCTCCATCTGCTGTAAGTACCTTACCCGATCCTCAACGTCTTGGGGGACAGAGCAAAACTCGACCCAGTCTGGGAACCTGTCAAGCAGCTGGTATCCAGGCCTCACCTCATCAGTGTCTGGCTCGAATCGCTCACTGATCTTGTCTAGTCTAACATTAGATGCAATGAGTGGGCCACCTGTCTTCTCACACTGCTTATCTATCATGAGAGCAATGGAGCAAGGGTGGGGCAGAGTCCCCATTGTGTATTCAGATCCCATCAATGCCCTAAGGGCATGGTTGGGCAAAAGTGTGTGTAGCCTGAAGAAGGCCCATTTGGCTAGCTTCTTGAGGTGAAGATGGAAGGGGATAAGACCCACAAGGGCCTCCACTCCTCTGGTAGGGGATGTTCAAAAGGTGCTGATGATCCACAATGCCACTCTGTGCTGCATTGAGGAGAGGGATTGTAGGAGCTGTTTGTTGCATGCTCCCAGGTAGAACCATAAGTGGAACCCATAGGTAGCTATGGGGACCACACATGCCCTATACAGGGTCCTCTTCTGATCAGAAGTCAGCCCCCTAGACGAGTTACCCAACATCCCCATTGCTCTCACAGTTGACAGGGACTTGGTGGAATAATACCAGACATGTTCCCTGAATGAGAGACGCTGGTCAAAATAGAAGCCCAGGTACCTCCAATAGGTCTTGGGCCAGAGGGGAGAGTCACCCATGAAGGGGGCAAAGCCCAGATCAATTGGGGGGTTGTCATCCCCCAGCTTCCAGGAGAAGTGAAATAGCTCCAATTTGGAGTGTTCCAACACTAGAGTGAAGGCCATGAAAAGCCTGAATATGATTGCATATGCACTCTGCAGTGTGCACAGATTATCTCCCCATGCCTTCACCTGGGAAATCAGGGTCCCATCATCCACATATGAGAGGAGGGTGACCCAAAGAGACCCAAAGATGAGAAGCCTCCCTGTCGAATAGCTTCATCAGGGGGGCCAGATACAAGGCAGAGAGTACCGGGGACAGGGCTGGGTTGTTGTTTCTTCAGCCATATTGTCACCAAGTTCTTCTTTGTCTGCAAGTTCTTCTGGGTCTGGTTTTTGTTGCTCTTTGAGTGTTTTGCTTTCACTGTCTTCTGGTGCTGGCCCTTCTTCATCTGTGAACTCCTCTTATTCCTCAAGTTCTGATTTGGTGTTCTCATTGTTGTCTGTGTGCCTGCTCACTGTAATATCTGAAAATTCTGCCACTGATGGCTCTCTGGTTTGATGTAGGCTGTAAAGTGTTCCTTCTTGACTGTCTTGTTGCCAGATGTTGCTTCCATTCATATACTGAGCCTTGCTCTTTGTTGAGCACTGATATTGCCCCTAGTTGGGCCTTCCTGTTGCAAGGTGAGTTGGTGATGCTTTACCAAATGTTATAACCTTTGTATGAACTCAGGTTGCAACTAGGCAAAGACTTGAGGATGAGCAAAGGGGAAAGAACTAGTTGGTAAAGCATGGTGAATACAGGTGTTCTACCTAGGGTTTATATACTATGAGGGGTGAGGCTAAGAATAGGTGAAACAAGAGAATGAGTAAGTGGCTAATGAAGGTGAACTGTAAGAAGGGGCTGAAACATAGGGTGAAATGGTAAGCTAAGTAAGTATGTGTTAAATATAGGTGAGACCATAACATGTCCATCATTGCTTGAGCCAACTCTACTATTGTTGGTCAGGTGTTTGAAAACACAGTTTGCAGAAGCCACAGGCATCCATTAACCTCAATTATTTTTTCCATGATGTAGACTCAGTCCTTTAAGAAGTCTATGGAGTTTTTATTTAGCTGAGTTGGCTGTGTGGTGAGTAATTGTCAAGTTACTGCAAAATTTGGCTGATTAGGCCTTGCATGACACCATCAAATCCCAGATCTGATCAGATCCCCTACAAAATTTTGTCTATCTGTTCTATCATGCAAAGTGCATCTAAGTACTAGATTTCATGGCAGAGAGCAGAAAACTACCTGAGAAAACCAAAATTCTATCTCTTCTTGACATGGAAACATGACAATGGCCATGATCATGTTGAAACTCTGCTTGGCACTGATGCTCATAGGGTCTGGTTTTGCAGAAAAACTGGTGTTCAAGCCAGTCAAATGGTGAAAAAAGGATCTAGACAATAACAGGAAGCCAGATGTGCTATTGACTACAATGACCATGCAGTGAAGGCCAAAATCACAACTGTACTTGACAAACTACACCATGGACAGTACAAAACTCTATGCAAGGCATCCTTGGACAGTGGGTTGCCATATGGGATACTATAACATTGTTTTTGAGGGGAGCACAAACCATCTTGAGAGGTGCACATGCAGGAGCAACTGTTGGACACTGTGCAGGAGGAGGCACTGGTGAACTGGATCAAGTTTCTGAGGATGATTGGGTGGCCATTATGCAAAAGGACAATTGGACCAAAGGTGACCCAGCTCTGTGGAAGGATACCCAGAGCATCATGGATGTGGAGGTTCATGATATGGAATAAGGCCAACCTCACCCTCAGGAAGCCCTCAGGACTTGATCCAAAGTGTGCATCTGCATTCAATCCAACTGTTGTCAAAGACTATTTTCAGCAATTGCAGAACCTCCTGGAGACAAAAAACATACCCTGGGAGAATGTTTACAACATGGACAAAAAGGGAATCCAGCTTGGTGGTGGTCAGAAGGGTTCTGGATGGAAGTACATTTGCTCTCAGCATGAGCATGCACAAGCTGGCTATGCACTCTGCAGTGACAATCTGGAGCTGGTTACAGTTGTGGAGAGCTGTAGTGCAGATGGAACTGCATTTCTCCCTGGGTTTATTTTTGCTGGGAAAACACTAGAAGATGACCTCATGAATGTTGATGATGGGATCTGGTGAGTATGGAAACTTCATAAACAATGGGACAACTCACAGTCATTCACTGCAGTATTGGAACTTTGGAGAATGGCTGGACCAGTGACATCCTGTGTACTCAATGGTTTGAGAAATCATTTGTACCTCAGGCAATAGCAAGAAATATGACTGGCTTACCCATCCTACTCATCTTTGATGGTCATGGTTCTCATCTCTCCAATGAAATGATCAAGGTTGCAGTTGAGAACAACATTGAGCTCCTCTGCCTGCCCCCACATACCACCCACAAACTCCAGCCCCTTGATGTTGGTGTGTTTGGGCCACTCCAGAAAGCCTTGCAGCACCAGTGTGAGTCATACTTTGCATGGGAGGGTGAAGTGATGCAGCACTGCAATGTGGTCTGTGAATACATGAAGGCATGTACAGCCTCTTTTCTTGAGGGCACAATTCTCAGTGCATGGAGAAGGTCAAGTGTACATCCATTAGACCCAGACATATTTGGAGAGCATGACTATGCACCAAGCATCAACACCTCATCTGAACTCCATGTTCCAGATGACTATCCCCTTCATATACCATCCAATTTCAACATCCCTGATGAATGGGATACTCTGGCCTCTGAATGTGAAGGTCATGGTCAATGCACACAAGTACCTGGGGCCTCAGAACAGCTAAGAGTAGATGTTGAAGACTGGGATGTTGCATCAGAGTGGAGTGGTGCTGAGGGTGAAGAAGAGGATGGGATTGATGATGATGCTATGGAGTCTGAAGATGAAGGGCTTGGGGGTAATATTGAGGGAGAGGATGAGAGCAGCAGTGAGGATGAATGTGGAAGGGAAAATTGTCTCAACACACCACAGCATCATGCTGCACAACATGGTGAAATCAACTGCCCATCAGAATCAGGCTCCCATCAGATCAACCTCAGGACCAATCAGGTGTCACCTTCAACTCTTGCAGTTTCCATCAACACTGTCACCTCTGGGGGAACCCCAGTGGTTGAGACTGATATTCGTGTTACTACCTCTCTACAAATGCATTCACCACTTTTGAAATACCAACAATGTGATGCAGAAGAGACTTGATATATTAATCAGCTGGTGGAGAGATCATACCACCTTGAGAGGTGGTCAAAATCCAAGCTCATTGCCCACACTCAAGAGCTCATGCTTGCCTTGAAGCAAATGCAACATGAATGAAATACTGCCCAGGCTCATTCCCTCCACATGGCTCATGAAAATGAGTCAGAATGATGCAAATGTGTAGTGAAGAAGTCCAAGACCCAATGAGCTGGCATTCACATCACTTGTGAGCTTGTTACCAGTGCTGAAGCATGTGAATGAAGGGCATGTGAGGCTGCAATTTGAGCTGAAAAGGAATCAAAGAAGAAGGCAGCTCAAGCAAAATGGGCCTGCAAAGCCACTGAAGATGAATCTCAGCAGCTCCAGATGATGGATTCAACACATGCTTTCTCTGGATCCTTGAAAAGCCAGCAGAAACTGGAGCTTCTAGCTATTGCAAGTTGTCTCCAGCTCCCAGGGATTTCTGAGAAAGCCACAAAACTGGAGCTCCTTGCTTGCATTGAGCAGCATTTCAATGGGAACCCAGCTGACAAGTCACATGCATGTTTCATTGGACTTTTTGACCAAGCTTGTCATGGTTGCTGAGACACCCCAAACAAAAATAAGGGCAAATTCAAACAATTTCAGCTGTTTAGACTATAAAATAACATAGTAAACTAAGTGGGCCCTCCCCAGTTACTGAACAAGGAAAGGATCATACCCAAAATAGAAGTAGCTACTCCACTACAACAGAGTGAGCCCAGGGTCAACCAGAGGAGCTGGCAAGACTGGTTATCTAGTACTCCAGACTTACATCTGTGAACCAGAGGGATGCTTCCTA
>JAEUWR010000379.1:0-10457 GCA_018524895.1 Podaxis sp. C-F-101400 | reverse complement strand
AAAAGAAAGCTACAAAATTGATGGCTACCTAAAAGTCCATCACAACTGTGAGAAAACCTGACCTAAGCATCCTTACAGCTATCCATTTAAAGTGAGTGGGGGCTCTTCTTTTTTGTAGTAGTGTTATTATGTTTTTATGTAGTTCTTTGTGAGGTGTGTTGACCCAGCCTAAATCTTCCCATCTGAATTTTTTCGTTAGGGCATTTATGGATTGTTTTGATTGGGTCCATATGGTGATCTGTTCATGCCTGTTTGTTAGTTCTATTGCCCGTTTGATGGCAAAAAGTTCTGCTGCCAGGGCTGTCTGTGTTCCTGGGACTCTGAAGTAGTACTTGGTGTGACATTGGTGCTTTGAACCTATGATTACTCCAGAGCCAGCTTTCACTTCTTCTGTACCTGCAGTGAAGATGTCAAGGACTTGTTCATTGCTGTCTAACTCCATATCTGAGCCCTCATCTAGATCATTTAGGGTATTTGGTCTAATATTATTCTGTTGTGGGAGTATTCTCAAGGCTTCTGCTATACCTTTGGGTTTAGGGTTGTCTACCCACAACACAATATCTTCTTCATTTCTATTGTTTTCTATTTGATGTTCCTGTAGTTCCTGTAATTCCTGTTGTTCAGGGTTTTTTCTCAGGTCCCAAATGCTTTCTAGGCTATCCAGTAAGTTAGTTGCTGCACTTGTACATATGTTCAGGTGCTTGCAATCGAGTTCTTCTCTGTCCCAGGTGCAATTCCTACAAGGGCATTGAGTTTTGTCTTTGTGTTGTGGGTCATTAAGCCTTTTAATCATGTGTAGGGTATCTTCAACCAAGAATACTATGTGGGTGTTTCTTAGGTGTCAGCTAATTGGGTGGTTGGTTGAGTAATGTGCTTCTTTCTTCTTTCCTGGATGGAGCCATATTGGCATTTCTTTTCTTATATTGTTACTAAGGTTATTTGTGTCTATGTGGAGGTTGAGGTCTTTTGCCATTTTGATGCATTCTTTGATTATCCTAGGGATTTTTGTTTTTCTTGATGTCAAAATCTTGAAAGCCTGTAGAAGTACATTTCTTCTTGGGTCTATTTCAGGGAAGTCTTTAAAGTTGCAGTGTGAAGGGCTCTAGTGTCTAATTATCTCTTCAGCTATCCATGGCCAGGGTGTTCCGTTGTTGCTAGGTTTCATGAGAGCCTGGAGGTTCCTAGCTCTAATTGCCTTGTTACAGATGGGTATGTCATAGAACTGTTTACCTCCATTTGCTACTCTGTCACTGAGGTGTGTCATGCTAATCTTTGCTTTTACAGAGCCCCAAGTATATTTTTTGTCTATTTTGATAAATTGTTTTTCTATTTCCTTAGGCATGCCTTGAGCACTTGTGAGGTATTGGGTGCATCCAGCTGAGGTCATTTGGAGAGAGTGTCTCTTTCCTTCAAGTCCAAGTTTGCCTTTGTTCCAGTTTTCTAGTTGTTTTTCAACTTTTGTTTTGATTTTATTCCATGGGTCTACTTCCCTTCCCCCATTTCCTATCCAGGCTCCCAAAATCCTTATTTGATCACCTTCATTTGCAATATGGATATTATCAGGGAAGGAGGTGCTGTTTTCATTTAATTTCTTTGATTTGATCAGGTTATCTCTGTACTGTCTCATACCAATTGGGATTATTTCTGTTTTGGAAATATTAAATTTCACTCTTGCTGCTATGTACCATGTATCAATGATGTTCCTGAGTGTTCCATAGTCATCTTGTTTAGTGAGGAAAACAGTGGTATCATCTGCAAAGAGTAGGGTCTTTAGGTTTTCTCTCAGATTAGGGATTTTGATTCCAGTAAGTTTAGATTTTCATATCATGCATGCCAATGGTTCAATGGCAACATTGAATAAGAGACATGATAGGGGATCCCCTTGTCTCACACCTCTTTGGATCAATATTGGCTTACTCATCACCCCATTTATCATTACTCTTGTGTGTGCATTTGTATATAGTGCTTCTACTGTCTTAATGAACTTCTGTGGGAAGTTTAGATGTGTTAATGTCTTTATTAGGTAGTTGTGAGCTATTTTGTCATAAGCCTTTTCCTGGTCTAGTGTGATTATTGCACCTTCATTTTCAGTACTTAGTTCTGCAAAGTCTGTCATGAGTTTTATTGTGTGGATGTGATCTATTATACTTCTGTTTTTTATGAATCCTACTTGGCTTTCATGGATGATTTTTGGGGCCACTTGGGCTAGCTTAGTTTGCATTGCCTTTGTCATTAGTTTGTAGTCTGTATTGAGACCTGTTATTGGTCAGTAGTTGGCTATACCATGAATATCACCTTTACCCTTGTAGATTGGGCACATCCATGCTTTGTTAAAAGCTGAATCTTGGGCTAGGCCATGGTGCTCAATGTCATTGAAGACTAATTGGAGTGCCTTTACCACATTGAATCCTCTTTTCTTTTGTCTTTCAAGGTTTATGTTTTGTTGGTGTAGTGATTTCCACAGTTCATAGGGAAGGCCATCTGGGCCTGGTGCTTTACCATTTGCTGAGGATGCTAAGGCTATTGTTACATCAAGCTTTGAGATGTCATTGGTTAGTGCTGATTTTTCTTCACTGGTTAGTTTACATTCAACAGCTGCCAACACCTCTTCTATTTTCCTCATCCTCCTGAGTGTTTCCTCATCTGAGTGTTTGACTCCTTGGTCTTGTAGTTTATCATGATATTCTCTTGCTAGCTCTGCCATTTCATCAGATCTTCTTACAAATCTGTTTTCTCCTTCTCTCTCATTGTGGTCTGGTCTTTTGGGTTTTCTAATAGTGTCTCTTGGGGGGTTTTGTAGGAATTGTCTTGTAAAGTGTTTACATATTGTTTCCCCTTCTAACTGGTTTTGGGCTGCAGTTATGTTGCATTTGGCATTAAAAATTCTTGTTTCTATCAGCAGTTTTTCATCTTCCAGTGTTTTGATCTCTCTAGATTTCTCATAGTTCCTTATAGTGGGGTCATTGTTAATTAATCAGATTTTTAGCTCTAATTCCTGTACCCTTTTCTCTAGCTCTGTGGGGGGTCTTTTAGCATACCTTTTCACAATGTTAATTACCTGCTTTTTGAACTCATGCCACATTTTTTGAGGGCACTGGTTTTCAGTGCAGAGGTGCTTTTCATTTGGTATCTTCTCCATTTGATCAAGCAGGCCTTTTCCCAGTTCTTCTGTGTCTTGAAGGAATTTTCTATTGCCAAGGACAAAGTTTGGTATTGACCATTGTCCTTTGCCTATATAAGGTGTATCAGGTATTGCTAGACAAGCTGTTACTAGTTTATGGTCAGTGGGGATAGCTGTTGTCTTGATCTCCCAGTCTTGCATTTGGTTCCATAAGCATTCAGTTATGTATATTCTGTCCAGCCAGGATTGGTGGCCATTTACTCTATGGAGTAGTGTGTATTCATGCAGTTTAGGGTTTGTTTTTCTCCATCCATCTAGTAGTCTTAATTTATTCTTGAATTTAATGAAGTTTTGGAGGGCTTTATTGTTTTCAGGTCTCTCGTTGCAGTGGTCTATCTGTTCCTCAGCTATGTTATAGTCCCCAACCATGATATCAGGGAAAGGTATTGTGGACCCTCTTGATGTCCAGGCTTTCTTTAATTCTCTCCAGAATTTGTGGTTTTTGGATGTCTTATTAGGGCCATAGATGTTTAGGATGGTCAGGGTTTCTTGGTTGTGCCACCTTGTTTCAAGAAGAAGTGCCCTTCCAGGCTTAACTTGTTACAAGGTTTCTTCTTTGGCTAAGTGACACCTAAGTCAGAGCCTATCCTTGTAAGTGAGATGAGCAGAGGTCCTAGTCCTGTACAGGTCGGTAGGAGCTGCTCTGTTTAACCTCAGGTGGCTGTTCACATTGTCTCTAGGCAGTGAACTCATATAGATCGCACTCTCTGTAGGACAAGATATTAACGAGAAGCCTGAGAGGGAAAAGCTGACCACAAGGGCAAAGAGTTGTAGACTTTACAGGTTACTGGTTCTCAAGGTCTTATTCAAGTACCAAGAGTGGGTAACACAACATAACACACATAAAGATTAGACTTGGCTAATCTACATGTCCAGACGGTGTACATATACAAGTCCTATGACTACTTTAGGAAGTAGATCAATAGTAACATAATAGGCAAAGTACTAGAGGGAAGCATATAAAAGGAAAGCATAAGGCATAAGGCATATGGGCATAGGGTACAAAGAAGAGGAGTGCATATGTCATAGAGTGAAAGTCTGCTGAAGTGAACATAATTGATGTGAGCATAAATATGACAGTAGAGACAAAACTGATTCCTGGTCTGAATATGGGAAGTGTCTGAGAAAGGAAGTAGTAAGTTCAGAGTCCAATCACAAATCGTCATCACATGGGAAGTATACTCTGTGGTAGCGACACGCTTCATCTACCTTTTTGCACATTTCCCAATCAAGTGTCTGTCGCAACTCCATGGTTTCCTGCCAGAGGCTGACCATCATGTGCTTCATCAATTCCCAATCTTCATAGTTCTGTCCCTTGGGGTCTTCGGTCTCCTTGGTGATCTCGGTATCGGTAATATTCATAACATGATCCCCTTCATAAGGTCGAGTGTCCTCACTCAGCTCAATGACTCCCAGTAACATTCTCATTGTCATAAGGGTATTCATGCATTCCCTCTCCTGTGTCATCCATGACGCTTCGGAGGGTGCACTCGATTGATCAAGCTGACCATCATCAAGGGTGAATATGTTGGTCAGAGGCTCTGGGGATGATGGAGGTATTGATGGCATGTCGGGAGAGGTGTGGAGGAGATCTGTCATGGCATTCATCAACGAATCTAGGTCCTTGGATGTTATCAGGTGTGGTAAGGCCTGCCCAAAGGAGAGTGTGACATTGGTGGCAGCATGGACAAACAGGTGAAGGAGTTCCTGAGTCTCCTGACAATGGAGGTCGAGTTGAAGAGGAGGAGGGAGCTGGTACAGGGAGAGCTGGGGAATAAGCATCCTCAGGTCGATGGTCTGCGGGAGTGAAAATTCCTCGTCCGTTATCCTGGTGCCCAGTAATGGCAGTGTGGTCAGTGAGTCTGGCCATGGCGAGCTGGGCTCGGTTGGTGAGGATTTTGGTGTAATGGAATGGTGGGTGGGTTCTGATGGGATTAAGGAAACAATATTTCTGGTAATGTCTGGGGGCATAGTGGCGGCAGAAGGGGCAATAGTATCTCTGGCATTGATCCACCCTATGACCCACATTGCTACATTGATAGCAGGTGGCGTGTTGGTTGGATAGGGTGAGGATAGGGCTGTCAGTGATAGCAGGTTCTGAATCTCCAGAAGTTCTTGTTTCGGAGTGTTGTCGATCCACATCATGAAGTTGCTTGGATACTGAAGTGGTTCCTTGGTTCCATCAGGGCAAGGGGTTGCGAGTAATGTTGCCAGATCTAAGTCCAACTTGTGGGTGGAGAAAAGCAGATACATCCTCTCATGCTTGCAGAATTGCGTTGTGGGTGCCTTGGAGGTATTGTCTTTCCCAATCAAGTCCTGGCAAGTCAATAACCTGAGTAAAGTGGGTACTGACTTCGTCGGCCAGTCTGTTTGCATGGAGCTGGCAATGTAACATGTTAAACCAAGTCGACTGGAAAGTGTTGAATACTTCAGTTGGCTGATTACCATGCTCAAGAGTGGTCCTTGCTTGGGAAAAGGCATCTTCATATAGAGAGTCGAGTCATATGGCAGCAGAAAGAGTGGCATCGCCTGCTTCTTGTAAGGCACGAGACGAAATGGTTCGCCTTTGGGTGCTTTGTGCTTCATGTAGTTGGAACACCTCAGATATTTGGCACCTGACTTCTGCGATGTTGGTGACTTGTCTTTGCTGCTCTTCATGACAGAGGGACTCGGGGGTAGAGGGATGATCTGGAGAAGGTGTTGGCTTGTGAGTGAGGGGAGTAGGTGGAACTGAGACGAGGGTCTGTGATGAAGCTTGAGTAAAAGAGGTGTCAGAAGTGGGAGTGGTCAAATGGGCAGTGGTTGGGGGAGTGTTAGAAGTGGTAGACATTCGAGTGAGTTGGGCTTTAGTTGAGGTGATGTCATAGTTTATAAGCATTGAGGAGGGTCTTGGAATTGTGCAGGTCTGTCAAATTTTGCCATGTTCGTTCTGAATCTGGATATCCCTTCCAATGCACTAGAAACTCTAATCCTCGTCTTCTGGTGTGATGGTGTGCCACTATGGCTTCGACTTCCCATTCTTCTTCTCCTTGGATGAGGTCAGGTGGGGGTCTTGAGAAGTGTTTGCCATAAATGTCATTTTCAGTGACGGGATAGAGGTATTGGATGTGGAAGACATTGTGTATCTTCCAGCTCTTTGGGAGAGATATCTTGTAGGAGACATTTCCACGTTTCCTGATGATGGTGAACAGGCCTAGTCGACAGGTGGTGATTTTCCTTGACATGACTTGAATAGGTAAGTTTCGTGCATCAAGCCAAACTTTCTGGCCTGGTTCTATTTTGGGAAGCATGTGTGTTTGTGTCTGTTCTGTCATAATTTTGTGTGAAGTCTTGTGTGCTATTTTTGCAGCTTCTCAGATATTAGTGATCCAAATCATTCTATCTTCAGCCAATGGGGAGTTTGTTGGTGCTAGCTCAGTTGGGAAGGCTTTGAGTGGATGGCCATACATGAGTTCAAACAGTGTCTGCTGGCAGTTGGTGTGTGTTCTGGAATTATGGGAGAATTCGACCAGAGGAAGGTGTTCAGGCCATGTATGGGGGTTCTGAGCACAATAGGCTGATAGGTACATCTCGATTTCTTGATTAAATCATTCGGTTGATCTGTCCAATTGGGGGTGATAGGCAGTGGAGGGGGTGTGATCAATGTTCAGCTTCTTGAACATAGCTTGTATCGATTTGGCCATAAATCAGGGATCTCTGTCTGAAATGATTTTATCTGGTATTCCTGTGTGAATGAACACATGTTTGATCAAGATGTCCATGATTTGATCAGCAGTGGCAGATTTTGAAGTGGGTACTATGATTATCCCCTTCATAAGACTGTGGTCCACCACAGACAATATTGTGTCATAGCTGTTGGATTCGGGGAGGTCTGTAATGAGGTCCATGGACATTTGGGCAAAAGGCTGTGATGATCAGGGTCCTGGGATTGGTTGGAGAGGAGGCTTCAGGGGATGTCTGTTGATCTTGTGCTGCTGGCAGGTGGGGCATCCTTTCACATAGTTTGTGACATAGGCTCGAATGCTGGGCCAGGTGACATATTCTTGAAGCTTCCTGAGGGTTTCAGCGACTCCGGGGTGTCCCACAGCTGGTGCATCGTGTACACGCTGCAATAAGCACTTCTTAAGTGCAGAGTCCATGGGGAGTTGGATGCAACCTTCTTGATCCAGTTTTATGGTTCCGTCTTTCCTCTTCTGGGCTTCATTTTCAACATCTGGGTCTACGATGTTGATCTTGTCGTTTTTCCCTGAATTAGCCAAATTCACATTAGCATGGGTAAAATCACTGGTTTGGAACTTCTCTAGTGGAATGGCTGCCTTCATCATTTCGAGTTCCATGTCTTTACTTGTCAAGGCGTGGTCTGGTCTTCTAGACAAAGCATCGGCAGTGCAGTTCTTGGGTCCAGGAATATGGTGAATCTTGATCTTATGGGTGCTGATCATGGTGGACCATCGAATGGTTCATCTTGATAGCTTTGATGGCTTGGCCCAATGGATGATATTGTCATGATCCATCCATATTACTGTTTCATGAGGCGATCCGTCGATGTAGTGATGCCATTCTTGTAATGCATGGATGATAGCTAGGAACTCTTGTTCTGACACATGGTAATTTCGTTCAGCTGGGGAGAATGGTTTGGAGTAGTAGAAGCATGGGTGTAGCACACCATTTGAGTCTTTCTGGAGGAGTACTGCTCCAGAGGTGTAAGCGGATGCATCAGTTTGAATTTCAAAAGGCTTCATCGGGTCGGGAGTGATTAATATGGGTTCTTCCAGGAACTGTTGCTTTAATTTTCTAAATGCATCATCAGCTTCTGTTGTCCATTTGAAAGGAGTATTGGACTTCTTTAGAAGTGCATTAAGGGGTAGAGACAGGTGGGCATAGTGCTTGATGAACTTGCGATAGAAATTGCAGAACCTGATGAACTTCCATACATCTTGTACTGTTTTAGGTGTCAGCCAATCGGCTATTCCTTTGAGTTTGGCAGGATCCATCTTGACTTCATTGGGAGAGATGATGAAACCAAGATATGTAAGGGTGGTTTTCTCGAATTCGCATTTCTCTGGTTTAAGGTAAAGGTCATGTTTTCGCAGGATCTTGAATACTTCTCGAGTCGTTTTTCGAAGTTTGGTTTTGGTGGGGGTGTGGATTAGGATGTCATCCATGTAGACAATAACCTTGTTCTGCACAATGAGGGGGGCAAGGATGGTATCCATCATGTTTTGGAATGTTGCTGGGCTGTTGCACATTCCAAAGAACATGACTGTTGGTTCAAACAATCCTTGGTGGGTGTGAAAAGCTCCTTTCCATCAATCTTCTTCTTTGATTCAGACATTGTTGTATCCAAGTCTGATGTCGAGTGCAGTGAAGTCTTTCAATCCTCATAGCTTGTCAAGTATGGATTGGATTGAAGGAATAGGGTATCTGTTTTTGACTGTGTGATTGTTGAGATAACAGTAGTCTTGGCAAGGCCTAAGCTTCCTGTCCTTCTTTGATACAAAGAAGAATGGCGAGGCCATGGGGATTTTGAGGGTCTGATATATCCTTTTGCAAGATTTTCTTCAAGGAATTTGTCAAGTTCCTTCTCCTCTGCAAGTGAGAGCTTGTAGGAAGGGAAAGCTTTTGGGACAAAGGTCTCTTTTGTTTCAATCTTGTGGTCCCATTGTCGTTCAGGAGGGAATCTTTCACTTTTCTTTTGAGAGAAAAGGTCCAGATACTCGTGAAACTCTTTTGGGACAATTTTGGCAGGATCTGTTTCCTTCTTTTGCTCTGCTGCTTGGGCGAGTATTTGGGAGTAGGATGTTTTGGCATTGATTTCGGTAAAGTTTTCCTTGGAGAAGTCTTCTTCAAGCTCATTTACATAGATGTCAAAAAGAGTGTCATCAATTATTGAAGAGAGTGTGGTGTTTTCAGTGAGCCTTCTCCAGGAGAGAGTTCTTTTCATCCAATCAATGTCTGGGTTGTATTTGGCAAGCCAGGGGATTCCCAAGATTACCCTAGGCCATCCTAGGTTAATCACCTGCAAATCCATTCTCATTTGTTTTCCATAGATTGTGAAGTCAACAGTGACAAAATGAGTGATTTGCTTATCTGTATTGAGGGATCCGTCTGCATTCCTGACTTTGATTGGTTTCTTCAGCAGGATTTTCTTCAACTTCCATTTCTTGACCAGTCGATAGTCGATGAAGTCTCATCCTGCTCCAGAGTCTATCAGTGCGAGGGTTTCCACAGATTTTTCAGAGAGATGCATGGTGGTGGGACAATAAAAGGTGTTGGATTGGTGAGTCTTTAAACACAATTCGGAGGCTGATACTTTGTTCTGAAAGAAAGGAGGGGGCATAATTTCATCCTTTGGATGGGGATAAGAATCGGAAACCAGTCTGTTAGAAAACAAAAGGGGTTGGGGAAGATCATTCTTTGGTGCATCTTTCTCTCCTTTTGACGATCTAGATGTGGAGGCTAGTCATCTGAGGCAAAATCCTGTATTTCCCTAGCTTGAGCACTGGTAGAGTTTGAAAACTCCATGAAGATTTCAGCAACTTCTTCATCATTGCCTATTTCCTGGATGATTTCATTGATCTTGGCAAAGGCTTGTCTTCATTTCTGCTGTTTTTCTTTGTCTCAGGGAGTCCTAGGGGGTACAGGTGGCTTATGCTTGGAAACCTTTGCTTGGGAGTTTTGAGGTAAACTTCGTGTTGGAGGTGGTGGGTTAGGTTTTTTTGGACATTCTTGCGTGAAGTGTCCCAATGTTCTGCAATTGAAACATTTTCCCTGCTTGAGGTCATTGCACATTTTTGGAGTGAGGATGTTTTGAAGGAACCCTTCCAGAACATCACAGCTTTCTTCCATCTCATTAACTTCTTCTTCAGGATCTTCTTCCACAGCATAGTTTTCTTCAAGTGCAATTTCAGAGAGTGCCAGCACCAAATTATCGATGTCCATGGCGTATGGGTCTTTATACACCTGGCTTCACAACCAACTCGTATTATTGGATGCCTTCTTCTTCAGTTGGGGAAGAGCTTGATTGGTTTGTTCTTGGGCGTGGCTTGCACGATAGTTGTTCTCCATTCAGTGTTGCTCTTCTGCTGCTCTTGCTGCTTCAAACCAGACATTGATGTCAGGGCCTGGTCTGAGGGCGATGGTTTTAAGGCCGATTTCAAAGTCGAGACCTTCTCAGAAGTGATAGATGAGTTCTTGCAGGTTGACCATTCCTGCTTGGGTGGCAAGAACTTTGAACTCAGAGATGTACTGGTCCACTGGTCTTTGCTTCTGCTTG